>WSFP011346290.1:0-36158 GCA_009831015.1 Picea engelmannii | reverse complement strand
AATGTAATATGTTTGACAATATTCCTATATTTGAAAATTATGCAAAATGTTTGTAAGAAGTTACCAACATCCTTAATGCAAAGTGTTTGACAAAATTACACAAAAAGAAACAACAATTTTGGACAATAAACATAATATTCCATAATAGTCTAGTTGGGGATATTACAATCGTATGAGAGCTGGTGATCTTGCTAGCCTGTGACTTCATTGATGCCTAGAAGAAGAGGGCGTGGAGGATAGCCCTTTCCAGAGTCACTGGAAGGAGAAATAGAAGTAAGCCAACCCAAGTCAAAGTAAGAAGGAATCATGGCGGACCATTGTGAGGACAGGACTTTACAACTATTGGAGGCCCTATTCAAGGGGCAACAACAATTGAGCAGTGAGTAGTGACAATTCATGCAGTTCATTACCAGCACCCATGGAGGTTCCAATGGGATCCATTTAGAGGGAAGCCACAAAGGAGGTAGGACTCATGCAGAGGGTAGAAATACCCATACCCCAACTCATAGTCGGAGCATAAGGATTCTTAGGCCCCTATTACCACAGTTCCTTGCAAAGTAGCCTACAAGAACACAGGAGCAGCCAAATCAAGATATTGATGTTACCTCCACCTACTAGGAGTATCACGCATTAGAGGAAGATATATGGGAGGAATTTTCCTATCAGGACTTCTACAACCTCAAGAAAAGGAACAATCCTAAGGAGTGGAACATGTTGGGATTTTATTTCTCTGCAGTGAAAGTCTAGTCGAGGTGGATCGAATGACAGTCAAAGTCGAAGGAATCGACAGCAAGTCAAAGGTCGAGGTGGTTCGACTGGGTAAAGTTAAAGTCCAAGACATCGACAACAATTCAAAGACGTCAAATGGAAGGCATATGGAAATTGACTAAAGACTGAATGAAGGTCGATTGGTAGTTGACTGGTATTCTGACTTGGTAGTCGACTGTAACAGAATCCTGAGATTCGCGGGATTTGTAGCCAATGTATTACGTGGATCTGTAACCTTGGGAACCTTTTATTTAGGGTTTGACCTACTGTAAATCCTATAAAGAAGGTGTGTTTTAATTATGTAAAAAGAGAAGCTAATGGCTAATGGCCAATAGATGATGAAATCATAGAGGTTGTTGCTCATGTAGATGTAAGTTGAATTGGCTACAGGGTTGTTCTTGTGTAAAGCAAGAAGGTATGATATCGATTGTGTCTTAGGTTTAGACTAAGGTTAGACATGTAACCTTTTATTCTGAGTGGATAAGACAACAAGAGAGTAGAACGCTCAAGGAATGTTGGTTTTCGTGGTTTGGGTTTCTAGGGTAAAATCTTTGTGCACTATGTGTTTTCTTTGTCATTTACTTTCTTGATTAAATCTTTCTTCCTCTCTTTTGCTAGGTTTAGCATGGAAGTGTTCCTCGTTTCCTAACATGGGGTATCAGAGCTTGGTTTAACAACCTTGGATCTGAACTAAACCCTAGGTTTAGTAAGAGTCGTAAGTCATAAATATTTAAAGATTGTGTTAAAGAATGGCGAGCAGCTTGAGATAGAGATCAAAAAAAATAAATGGCCAGAATTTTGAGCTTTGGAAGCTTAAAATTCAATATCTCCTTATAGATCGAGAACAATGGACAACACTCTATCCAGGTACCATGCTGACATGTATGTCAATGGAATAATGGGAGAAACTCGAGAGAAGAGAAAGGAGCACGATTCGAATTTGTCTTATAGATTCGGTATTACTGAATGTCTCATGTGAAGATTTGGCCAAGAAACTGTGGGACAAGTTGGGGAGCTTGTACCAGTCAAAATTCCTGGTAAACAAGTTGTTTCTCAAAAAGAAACTGTATCTTCTGAGGATGAGTGAGGGCAGTGTTGATGATTAAAATCGCAACGATGAATTCTGCCCGCAAAGGATTGCTAAGCGCTATTATTTATTTATGATAATAATATTTAACTAGTAGGTGGGACCCCCTTGTAGACTAGAGGCGCAAAGATAGACATATTACGCTTATATGTTGTTGTTGTTATGATGTTTCCTACACAGTCCTATACATTTGATGATGCAGTCTTGGTTTCGTTTAATATGACAAATGGGTGGTTGATGCATTGTTGCTAAATGTTGTTGATATTTACATGTGATACAGGGCAGTTCTATGGATATGAGGATTATGTGGTTTTATAGGTGTAATGTTATGTTATAACATTGATTAATAATCCATATATGATTTATGCAAAAGATAATAAAATGGGAGCTAGCTCAAAACAAAAGGGAAAAACTATGGATAAGTTCTAAATCTATGGCAAAAAAACTATATATAAACCTTGTGACAGATGTGAAATGGTGGACCTAGCTACTATACTATGTGTTTTGGTTAAAGGATTATCGAATTTTTATTAAAAAGTTATAAGGAGGAACATATGGTAATGTTAAGGTATGGTGGCGACATGTTTCGAGTGGCGCCCTATACAAAAGATATGGCAGCAAATCTTTACGATGGATATGGCATTGAATTTATGCATTAGTTATATGATTGAATTTAATGGTTGATGGACTGGCTAGTACGTAAAATTGAATAGGGCCAGGTGAGGAAGCGACGTTCATTTACTTCATGTCACTCCAAACCTCCCTTGATCTCGTCACCCTAGCATAGTTTCATTTTTCTCTATTGGTTGTGGAAGCTCAGCGATTTCAGGTTTTGGAAGGGGAAAACTCAAACCAGCTCGTCATTGAAGAGATTTTTTTTACAGGTATGGTTCTTTGCTTTCGATCCATGATGGACTCTCTGTATTGAATCAAATGGTGGCTCAGGATTGCATGGCTTCTGTGTTATCTTGAGTTTTCGACTGAGTGTCAATACTATGTTATGGGTTCTTTGTGATTACTGTGAAATGTTGGCATTTTTAATAGAAATAATGAGTGTTATTGATTGTAAAGTCTACGCATTGGTTATTGACTCGGTCAACTTGGATTTTTTATGATGATTCTCTGTGAGAAATGATAACAGTGGTGCAACGAGCTCTGATTGTGGGGTTTTACCACCAGTCTGGGTATCAGTTGTTGTCAACCCTTTTTCCTCTCGGTCATTGTTGTGATTCTTTATCGAAGTTGCAATGCAACTATTGACAATGGTGTGGTTCTTTTGGCTAAACCCCAAGATATTTTTTGTATGGCTTGTTCTTTACTGTCATTTCACCGAAAACATTCCACAGTCCAATCTTGTTTTTCCCAAAATTTTAAATAGAGACCTGTGTATGTATCGAATGGCTACGAGTGTGCTCTGGAATTCTTTTCATAAGAGTTTAAAATTTGCTCCTCTCATCTCTAAAGGTCGATTGTCATGTTGTGAAGCCTCGCCTGTGAATTATTTATAGACCTCCTAGATCTTGGAAGAAACATGGTCTCTCGGTGTTTTCGAGGATCCTTCATTATTTAAATCAACCCACGTTTCCTATCTACAATAAAGTTTAAGAGGCATTTGTGTGTGCCTGGGTTGTTGAGCTCGAATTGCCTTGTTTCTACTCGGGCATTCTCCTTATCCCTCTATCAATATCTTGGGGTTATAAGTTGAAAGAACTATGGTGTTTCCAAAAGAGCACGACTCTCTATTTTCCCAAGATTATACTTGTTTTCCTATGTTTGCTTCTCAGTGGTGATTTCTCTTAAGAAGTAAAAGGTTTTTAGTCTCTCAGTGTTTCGAAGATTAATCAGATTTCTAAAAGAACCCGACTTGGTTCTATTGAGCTTGACTTGCTTCTATTTTCCTTGGGCATATTTGGGGTTCAGTCAAGATTTTGGTTACCGGTTAAACAATTGTGGTATTCTTTTTAAGAGAACGTTGGCTCTCTGACTTCAAGACCATTTCTAGATCGAGTCTTTGTATTTCCTCTCTGTGATTAATTGTATGGGTTACCTACAGCCCGAGATATTTTTGTTTGGTCGATTGTGGTCTTTCCACTCATACTCTGTTAAATCCTAGCATGATCATGATTCCATTTAAAGTTTCGAAGGCACATGTGTGAGCGATTGTTTCACCAAGCATGATCATGATTTTGTCAAGTTTAAAAGAGATACCTGTGTGTCGATTTGGTTCTGTTCTCTTCATACATCTTATGGGAATCATTGTGCATATTATGATTGTTTTAAAAAGAAGTCTATACATATTAATGCACATGGATATCAAGCTCAGGACTACATATTTTGGGTTGATTGTTGTTGTCGAATAAAGATTATGTCAATTACATTGTTGAAGACCTGTGTGTATGATAGATTCATTAAACATGCTTTGGTTCTGTCCAGATTTAAAAAGGGACCCGTGTGTGATCGAATTGGGTCTGATTTTTGTTTGATGATAGTTGATTGTTGATTGTTAATACCAGTCTATTATTATTTGATTGCCATAGATGGATATTGGATATAGAAAATGGAATCATTGTGCATATTATGGTTGTTTTTAAAAGAAGAGATCAGCATTAGAGCATGCAGTATTGTGGTTCGAATGGTTATATTGTTATTGTGGAATTGGAAATGTTTGCATAATCATTATATAGAATACACAGATTGGTATAAATTGAAGAATTCTGGGAAATTAAATTGTTTATTGAAGACAACAAGCAATCTATATGCAATTGAGGAATAGTTAAATGTTTTGGTCTTGGAAGTGGATGTTTTTTGGATTGAAATTGAAACGGAGTTATGATGGTTGGTTGATTTAATTCATTTTATGAACAGTATCTGTATAATTCCCTCTCATTTTCTCACTTTTTCGCTCATTATAAAGCCCCTCACGATCCCAAATTCATTTTGCACGCCATGTTCACTAAAATAAAATTAAAACTTTGTATGACAATGATGAAAAATGACACAGAGATAGATGGCAGCTAATATATTTTGGTATTGTTTGCACAGTTAGTTATTTAATGAATTGTCGAGAAATAATCGTTGTATTACTCCCTGTCATGATATCACTTTTTTGCTTATTACAATCCCCCCAGCTATCCCATGAACCCTATTCCCCCCCTGCTCATTTGACAAATTATTAAATAAATTTTATGGATTGGATTGCATGGGTCTTATGTTAATTTTTGAGCCAAAATTTGTTTCATATTAAGAGAATGTCATGTATGGTCTGTTAAGAGCTACTTGCTAATAATTGTTGCATACAGGATGAGCTTCTTCAGCAGAGGAAGTCATGGTCGAAACAATAGGGGTAGAGGAAACTGGAACAGAGGGCCTAGAAGGCCCATATTCTCAATACATTTCGATGTCGATCCTCAAGAGTTAAACCAACTCTTTCAAGCTAGGATTTTCAATTGGATTGGGCAAGGGATAGTCGAGCCTAAACCAGAGAGGCCTCCCTTCCAGCCCCAAAATGTTCCTGGTATCCCCGTGTCTCCCCATGTATCTTTGCAACCTGAAGTTCCCGAGAATGATGGATGGCAGGAGATTGTTCACCCAGCAGTCTCCCACTATTGTGGTTGGCCAAACTTATCATTACCTCCTCCTCCTCCTCCTCCTCCACCTATAAACCCAAATGTTCAAATTTCCCCTGCACACTCACCTGTATAGTCCTCCCATGCAAGAAAACGACTCAAAATTGAGGCTGACCATGTGACTGACAAAGGTAAAGATGTTGTTGCTCCCTCCTCCCCTTCAAGTGACTCAGCCAAGTCAGTGTCTTCCCGTATGCACTTGAGGGACGATTGCTCCCATGTCCTTAGTGAGATCAAGCCTCAAGGTTCCACCCAACCTAGGGTTGTTTCTGGGAAATCCAAAGGGGACAACAGTGACAAAGGAAGAATTGTCTCTCAAAGTGGAAAATATGGATTTTGATTATGTTTTTATAATTGATTTATTGAGGACACTGGACTCCAAAAAGTTTTGGACAACAAACTATTTTTGGGATATTGTGGATATTTACATGTTTTGGATATAATTAGAAATATTTCTGATATTTAAATTTCAAATTATGAAAATAATTATGGGAGCCACAAGGAGGCATTTGTTTAATTGGTTGTCTAATTATGTTTATTTTTGTTAAGAAATAAAAGGGAGTCACAAGGTGTCCCACCTACTTAGTTATTATTTAATAAAAGACCCTTAATTATTATTAGTATTACTTCCCCTAAACTAAAGATTAGTTAAGTTTTAGTTAACTTAACTAAATCAGGTAGTTGAACTACTTCAACTAATTTGGAATGCATAAAAGCCAAATGAGAAGGAAGAACAATGGGAGAATAGAAGGAGAAAGCATACTAAGGTTTGCTCTTGAGTTTTATTGAGATAGTTCATTTTTCATTCATTCTTCAATTCATTAAAGGCCTAATTCTCTTTTTTACAGCAGGGTCCTATTGTAGACAACAAGGTTCAAAGTTGAACCATATCATTCAAATGTTTGTTTCAGAGGTGTTGATCTATCTTTGATAGTCTGTGTAGACTTGTCTATTTATGAATTGAGTTGCATGACTGATAAAGGATATTGTGCAGAGTCAAGTGGGCAGCAGTATGTGGCAAGCTGATCTAGATTTTAAAGTTCAGTTTTCACTTCTTGTCAGAGTCCTTTTGTATGGTTTTCATCAGGGATTTCTAAGTTTGACCTTGGTCCATGCCTCCCACAAGGATTTTTGTAAGAGAAGGATACTTTTGATTTCTTGGAATGAAATAAAGTGATTGTTATTCTGTCTCATTTGTGTTAATCTGTGACTTGGTATTTTTGCTTTTGATCTCCGCATTTCATTTCTGCAATCTGTTATATTCAGAAAATTACATTAAAAAGTTACATTCTGAACCAATATTTTATTAAAAAAATTAGCCTACGCCCTTGTAATTAATACTTGTGGATTGGGAAATACATTTTGAGGCTATAAACATAGGGTAATATTCCCGACTATCTTACCTTAGCAAGGCAAGATTCAAAAATACTTGAGTAAGATAAATCCATATCTTTTCCTCAACATTTATTTGGCGACCATACTAGGGACATCTTCCATATCTCTCTGGTTGATTGTATGCTTGATTACCATTGAATATATTTATTTATGTTTTTGATCCTTTAACTGTTTCTTTTCTTCATGACTGTACCTATTGCAAGGAAGCCCAATATTGAGCCCGGTCTTAAAGATCAGACCAACATTGCTTTAACCTTGTTTAATACCATCTTAGAGATTGTTAATACCCGGGTTGAGATTGAAAGCTCGTGGGCAGTGATTGAACAAGGCATAAGTGTCCGAGATTGTTGGGATGCTAGGCAAAGACAACCTAGGAATCAACCATAGTTTTTATTTTTCCTACAGTTTTGATCTTCTTTTAATGTCCTTAAACCCTCGCATCTCTAGGAGAAGAAGAGGTTTATCACCTAAGATCAACCCTATTGCTGAAATAGGAAGAAGAAACATTGTCTTGTCAGTCCAACAAAGTACTCTAAGGAGAACTTTGTCTGATTCAGTAAGTTCATCTCTCTCCCCCCCTACCTATCATTCACAAGATGGAATCTAGTGGTGGCTCTAGTGGCACTTGAGGTGCTTATTCATCTCAACCTTCAGCATCATCAGTGATTGGTAGCTTGTATAGTCATCAAGTCCCTGTCCAGTCTACTATAAACCCCACCAAAGTCATAAAAAATTATGGGCTTTTTCAGTTTGAAGAAGATGCTACAACTACTCTATGGCATGTTTTCTCCCCTCTTAACCTATCACCTGCTACTCATCCACTTCCTAAATTCAAAGAGCATCTCCCTAGGTTTTCAGGGAATAACACGGTCACTACGAATGAACACTTCGTGGCATTTTCTAATGCTTGTCATAACATAGGAGCCAATGAAAACGACACTTGTATGCGCTTATTTGTTAATTCCCTTGAAGGGAAGGCATCGGTCGATTTCTTTGATCTTCCTCCCAAGATTTTTTCCACTTGGGAGGAGTTAGTCTATTAGTTCAAGTCTACCTATGGGCAGTCCAAAAGCTAATCTGAGCAGTTATGGAAGTACAATAACATTGTGTATAAAGACGGTGAAACTATCAAGTCGTTTAACTTGCATTTCACCAAATTATATAACCAAATTCCTGAACTCATTCGCCCTTAGAACCAAGTTGCTTTCATGCATTATTATAACGCTCTACCTTCCCCCTATTGTCATAGGCTTGAGGAAAAGGCCATTGATAACCTTGGTTCCGCTTTGCATACTTGTTTAGAGTATGAAGAACAACTTGAAGGAACATGTCTTCCTAAGTTAGACTCAGTTAAACAAACAGACATGTCCGCCCTCTTACAGTTGTTTCTGGGAAGTCCAAAGGGGACAATAGTGACAAAGGAAGAATTGTCTCTCAAAGTGGCAAATATGGATTTTGATTATGTTTTTATATTTGCTTTATTGATGACAGTGGACTGCAAAAAGTTTTGGACAACAAACTATTTTTGGGATATTGTGGATATTTACATGTTTTGGATGTAATTTGAAATATTTCTGATATTTAAATTTCAAATTATAAAAATAATTATGGGAGCCACAAGGAGGCATGTGTTTAATTGGTTGTCTAATTATGTTTATTTTTGTTAAGAAATAAAAGGGAGTCACAAGGGGTCCCACCTACTTAGTTATTATTTAATAAAATACCCTTAATTATTATTAATATTATTTCTTCCCCTAAACTAAAGATCAGTTAAGTTTTAGTTAACTTAACTAAATGAGGTAGTTGAACTACTTCAACTAATTTGGAATGCATAAAATCCAAATGAGAAGGAAGAACAAGGGGAGAATAGAAGGAGAAAGCATACTAAGGTTTGCTCTTGAGATTTATTGAAATAGTTTAGTTTTCATTCATTCTTCAATTCATTAAAGGCCTAATTATCTTTTTGACAGCAGGGTCCTATTGTAGACAGCAAGGTTCAAAGTTGAACCATATCATTCAAACATTTGTTTCAAAGGTGTTGATCTATCTTTGATAGTCTGTGTAGACTTGTTTGTTTATGAATTGAGTTTCATGACTGATAAAGGATATTGTGCAGAGTCAAGTGGGCAGCAATATGTGGCAAGTTGATCTAGATTTTAAAGTTCGGTTTTTACTTCTTGTCAGAGTCCTTCTGTATGGTTTTCATCGAGGATTTATAAGTTTGACCTTGGTCCATGCCCCCCACGGGGATTTTTGTAAGAGAAGGATACTTTTGATTTCTTGGAATGAAATAAAGCGATTGTTATTATGTCTCATTTGTGTTAATCTGTGACTTGGTATTTTTTCTTTTGATCTCCACGTTTAATTTCTGCAATCTGTTATATTCAGAAAATTACATAAAAATGTTACATATTGAACCAATCTTTTATTAAAAAAATCATCCCGCTCCCTTGTAATTAATACTTGTGGATTGGGAAATACATTTTGAGGCTATAAACATAGGGTAATATTCCTGACTATCTTGCCTTAGCCAAGGAAGATTCGAAAATGCTTGAGTAAGATAAATCCATATATTTTCCTCAACATGTAGTTCGGTGACTGAACATTTAAATGTGTTTAATACCATTATAAGCCATTTATGTTTTATGGATATTAAATTCATTGAGGAGGAGAAATGTATTATCCTATTATGTTATTTGCCAGACTCCTGGGATAGCTTAGTCATGGTTATAGGGAGTAATATAACCAAATTAGTGCTAGAAGATGTGGTTGCATCTCTACTATCAGAAGAAATGAGAAGGAAGAACATGGAAGAATCGACCAAAGATTCTTTAGCGGTGAGAGGTCGGTCGGTTGACAGAGATAAAGGGAAATTATCCGATAGAAATTCTAAGTCAAAGGGTAGATCTAAATCCCATGTTCAGTCGATGAGAAGATGATGGAAATGTGGTAAAGCTAGGAATTACAAAAGGGACTACAAGTCAAAGGCAATGGAAGTCAGTGCATGATCCGACAAGAAGCAGTCGACTGAGAGAAACATGACTCCAGATAAGGGAGGCGATGTGTACTTGGTATCGACCAGTACACTGTCAGATCAAGATGTTTGGTTAATCGACTGAGGAGCATCCTATCATATGACACCACATAGAGAATGGTTCCGCGAATATGAAAAATATAAAGGAGGAGACATGTTCTTGGGGGATGACTCGACAACCAAAATCATCGAATGAGGAAGAGTAGAACACTTCCAAGTGTGCTACACATTCCGGGTTCGGTAAGAAACCTGATATCTTCTAGCAATATGAGTGATGTAGGGGTGCACACTCTATTTCAGAAGGATTCGTGCAAGATAGTCAAAGGTGCAATGGTCGTAATGAAAAGAGTTCAGATTGGAACCCTATACAAGTTACTATGGAGTGTCAACTCAACTCTATGCAACAACATCATTGTTCCTAAAGTCAACTTGACTTTGACTCGAATCGAATCAACTCGGGCTGAGTCAATTCAAATCGACTCGACAAGTCATTATAAATTTGACCCGACCATGCTATGGAACAAGATGACAGAACACATAGGAGAAAAAGGACTTCGGCTATGCATAACAAAGGTATGGTTGAATATTTTCCTGGATGTAATTTAGAAGTCGACTTTTGGGAACATTTTTTATATGGAAAACAAAGTCAGGTGAGGTTCCCATCTGGAGTGACAAGGGCAAATGGGATTTTAGAGTTGGTTCATAGTGATATGTTTGGCTTTGTTTTAGTGCCTTCACTTGGTGGATCCCTGTAGTATGTCTCCTTCATAGATGATTTTTCCATGAAGACATGGATATATTTCCTAAGGAAGAAATCATAGGTTTTTGAGAAATTCAAAGAGTTTAAATCTCTTGTAGAAAACCAGACAGATAAGAAGATTAATGTGTTGAGAACTAACAACGGTAGTGAATTATGTGGAAACGAATTTGACCAGTTTTGCAAGCAATGTGGCATAGCACACCAAAATATCACACCATATACCCCACAACAAAATGGAGTTATTAAGAGAGTGAACATAACATTAATGGACAAGGCAAGGAGCATGATCAGTGGTGTTGGGCTCGCACAAGAATTCTGGGCAGAGGTAGTCGACATTGAAAAATACCTATTGAATATGTCTCATTCGTCCGCTCTAGTCAACACGACTCCACATGAGGTATGGTTAGGTAAAAATCCTTTGGTTTCACTTCTCAAAGTATTTGGTTGTGATGTATTTGTGTAGGTTCCCAAGGAAAAGAGGAGAAAGCTGAATAAGAAGGCAGTCAAGTGTATTTTCATTGGATACAAAGAAGGAAGGAAAGGATATAAGATCTGGGATCATGCATCAAGGAAAACAGTGTACAGTCGAGATGTGGTCTTCAGAGAAGTCGGAAGTAAGTCCGAGCCTCAAGAAATTGTTCAGACCAAGAATAATCCAGAGAAGGTGCGGTTTGAACTAAGGAACAAAGAGGATGATTTAGATGAGTCAAACGAATCAGAAGGAGAGGGGGAATAATTGACCCCGGTTATAAGGAGGTCAGAACGAGTAAGAAAACTAGTCAAAAGTTATAGTCCACCTGACTTTCATTTCGTATTTGTGTCAACTTCCACCCATGATGACCCCAAGTCGGTCGGGGAGGTAGTCAACTTAGCAGAGGGAAAACTCTAGAAGGACGCCATGGTCGAAGAGATGGAATCCTTGCACAAGAATGAGACATGGGACTTAGTCAAATAACCTAGTGGAAGAAAGTTTGTCCGTAGAAAATGGGTATTCAAGAAAAAGATGAGCGTAGTGTTGATGATTAAAATCGCAATGATGAATTCCACTCACAAAGGATTGCTAAATAGCTATTATTTAATTATGATAATAATATAATGCTAGTAGGTGGGACCCCCTAATAGACTAGAGAAGCAAGGATAGACATGTTGTTGTTATGATGTTGTGTACACAGTCCTACATTTCATTTCGCATTTGTGTTAACTTCCACCCACGATGAACCCATGTCAATCGGGGAGGTAGTTGACTTAGCAGAGAGAAAACTCTAGAAGGATGCCATGGTCGAAGAGATGGAATCCTTGCACAAGAATGAGACATAGGACTTAGTAAAATTACCTAGTGGAAGAAAGTTTGTCGATAGAAAATGGGTCTTCAAGAAGAAGATGAGCGTAGTGTTGACGATTAAAATCGCAACGATGAATTCTGCCTGCAAAGGATTGTTAAATCGCTATTATTTAATTATGATAATAAAACAATACTAGTAGGTGGGACCCCCTGGTAGACTAGAGAAGCAAGGATAGACATGTTGTTGTTGTTATGATGTTGCCTACACAGTCCTACATTTTTTATGATGCAGTCTTGGTATCATTTGATGTGGTAATGAGTGGATAACACATTATTGTTGAATGTTGTTGGTATTTACTTGTGACACATAACAGTTTCCATGGGTATGAGGATCATGTTGTTTACAAGTGTTATGTTATAACCTTGATTACTAATTCATATATTGATTACTTATCCACATATATGCAAGGAATAATTAAATGGGAGCTAGCTCAAAACAAAAGGAAAAGAACTATGCATCAATCCTAAGGCCCTGATAAAAGACTACATCGAATGAAATAATTAATGGGTACAAGTGTTAGTACTAGCTATTATACTATGTGTCTGGTTAAAGGACTATGCAAATTTTATTAAAGTTGAATGGAGGCACATACAACAATGTTCATATGTGATTATTGTGTGGAGTTATGGCAAAGCTTAACGTAGAGATATGAGATATCTCGGGTGGCGCACTATGCAACATATATGATCTTACGATGGATATGGCATTGAATTATGCATTGGTTCTATGGCTTGATTTTAATTGTGAATGTATTGTTAGTGGGTTGGCTCATACATGGAATTGAATGGGGCTAGGTGAGGAAGCGACGTGCATTTACTCCCCGTCACTCCAAACCTCCCTATCGCCCGTCACCCCAGCATTGTTGCATTGTAGCTTGTGAAGCTCCGCATTTTCAGGATTGGCAAGGGAAAACTCTATCGGTTCACCATTGAAACGATTTTCTCACAGGTATGGATCTTAACTTTCCATCCATGATGGACTCTTTGTTTTATGAATCAAATGGTGGCTCCGTAATGCGTGGATTATGTGCTTTCTTGAGTTTTTTACTCTGTGAAAGTATTGGGTTATGAGTTCTATGTTAATACTACGAAGTATTGGTATTTGTAAATAAATTAATGGATGCACATTGGTTATTATGGGTCAACTTGGTTTTTATTTATTGTTCTTTGTGGAATAATGGTGACAGTGGTGCAATGGAGCTATGAGTTTGATGGTTGAGGGTTTTTAACCACCAATCTGTGTATCAGTGTTTGTCAATTCATTTCCCTCTCGGTCGTTGTTGTAATATTTATCCAGTTGCAGAGTAACTATCGACAGTTGGTGTGTTCTTTTATTTAAACATCGAGTTGTTGTTGATGGCATGTTCCTCACTGTCTTTTCGTTGAAATCTTTCCAAAGGTCCAGTCTTGGTTTTCCCCGAATGTTAATACAAGCCTGGATATGTATCGAATCGATACGAGTTGTGTCATGGCATTTTTCCACAAAGAGTTTCCTCACATGCTCCTCTCGTCTCTGCTAGTATGATGACTATGTGTTGTGAAGCCTCACTGTTGTTGCTGTCAAAAGTTATCAACATCCCGGGTGATTGTAAAGAGACGTTATCTCGTTGTGTTTAGAATACCCTCCATTGTTTAAGTTAACCCTCGTTCCTTCCTGCAAAGTATTAGAGGCACCTGTGTGCAACTGGTTGTTTAACTCGAATTGCCTTATTTTCACTCGAGCATTCACCCATGATTCTGTCAAAGGCCTGGAGCTATAAGATGAAGGAATGTAGGTTTTAAAAAAAAAAAATGTGGCTCTCTGTTTTCAGGATTACATTGTGGCATGTGGTTGATTATCGATGATAAATGGATACCAAGATATGAACACTATCTCTATGTGTTTTAAAATAAGACAAACATGATTTCGTCACCTCTCTGCATTTAATTTTTAAAGAGTCTGACTTGGACTCTGACTTGTCTCTACCTCCTCAGGCATCTCTTAGGGTTTGTCAAGTTTGGGTTATTAGTTTAATGAATGGTGGAAATGTTAAAGACAAGGGCTCCCTCCTCTTCGTCGAACAATTGTGTGTCCTCTCTGTGATGAATTTGTTCAATTAGAAAGAGAAGTAGAGTTATATACAGCCGAGAGTTATCCTTCTATTTGTTATGGTCTTGATTAATGTGCTTAATCCCAACATTATCTTGATTGCATTTAAAAATAAAAAGAGATGCATGTGTGTCAATCTAGTTCTATTCGCTTCATGCATGATATGGTTATATTGGAATCATCATGCAAACTGTCAATTGTTTTAAAAAAAAGAAGTTTATATATGTTGATACACACAGATATCAATCTCGGGGTTTATGTTTTGGGTTGACTATTGTTGTCAATTCAAGATTGTATCGATTATATGATTGAAGACCTTGTGTTATGATTGGTCCCTCATGCATGCTCTTAAGTCTGTCTATGATTGAAAAGGCACCTGTGTATACTAAATCGGGCCTGATTGTTGGTTAGAGAACAATGACTGTTGACTGTTTATCATGGTGTATTGTTGATTATCAGGGATAAATGTTGGGCATAATATAACACGAATTGTTGTGCATGTTTTGTTTATTTTAAAAGGAAGAGATCAGCTTTAGTATATAAAATATTGTTGAATGGGAAATGTTACAATGCACAAACTGTTATAAATTAAGGAATTCTGGGAAATTTAATTATTGAGACAATAAGCAGTTTTGTATACATTTGAGGAACAGTGAATGTTTTGGTCTTGGAAGTGGATGTTTTTTGGATTAAATCTGAAACAGGGTTATGATAGTCGATTTATTTAATTTATTTTATGAACAGTGTCCATCTGATTCCCTTTCATTTTCTCACTTTTTTTCTCATTACAAATCCCCTCACGATCCCAAATTCATTTTGCACGCCCTGTTCATTAAAATTAAATTAAATCTTTGTATTACAACGATTAAGAAATAACATAGAGATAGATGACAACTGATATGTTTTGGTTACTGTTTCACAATCATTTGTTTAATGAATCGTTGAGTAGTAATCGTGTTCTTACTCCCTTTCATTTTCTCACTTTTTCTCTCAATACAATCCCCTCAAATACCCTGAACCCTAATTCACCCCCTACTCGTTGACAATTATTAAATGAATTTTATGGATTAGATTTCATGGGTCTGATGTGATTGTTGAGCCAAACTTTGTTTCATATTAAGAGAATGTCATGTATGGTCTGTTTAAGAAGCTAGCTGCTAATAATTGTTGCGTACATGATGAGCTTCTTCAATAGAGGAAGTCATGGCCAAAATAATAAGGGTAGAGGGAATTGGAACGGAGGTCCTAGAAGGCCCAGGTTCTCAATACATTTCAATGCAGATCCTCAAGAGTTAAACCAGCTCTTCCAAGCTGGATTTTTCAATTGGATTGGACAAGGGGTAGTCCAAGCTAGAACAGAGAGGCATCCCTTCCAGCCCCAGCATGTCCCTAGTATCCTTGTACCCCCTCATGTTTCTTTGCAACCTAAAGTTCCCGAGAACGACGGATGGCAGGAGATTGCTCGCCCAGCAGTCACCCACCATCGTGGTTGGCCAAATTTGTCTTTACATGCTCCTCCTCTACATGTTAACCCAAATGTCCAGATTTCCCCTGCACACTCACCTATATTATCCTTCCACGCAATCAAAAGACTCAAAATCGAAGCTCACCATATGCATGATAAAGGAAAAGTTGTTTCTTCCCCCTCCTCTCCTTCAAGTGATTCATCAAAATCTGTATCATCTCATATGCACTTGAAAGATGATTGTTCCCATGTCATCAGTGAGATCAAGCCTCAACGTTCTACACAGCCTAAGGCTAATTCAGGGAAGTCAAAAGGGGATAGCAGCAACAAAGGAAAAATTGTCTCACAAAGTGGCAAATACGGTTTTTTATTATGTTTTATTATTGTTTTATTTAGGACAATGGACTGTTGAAGGTTTTGGACAACAATTATTTTTGGAGATTTTGGATATTATATGTTTGGATATAATTTGAAATATCATTGATATTTAAATTTTAAATTGTGGAATTGATTATGGGAGCCACAAGCAGGGATGTTTTGATTGATTGTCTAATTATGTTTAATTTTGTTAAGAAATTAAAGGGAGTCACAAGGGGTCCCACCTACTAGTTATTATTAAATAAAAGACCCTTTATTATTATTATTAATTCTTCCCCTAAAGTAAAAGTTAGTTGAGTTTTAGTTAACTTAACTACATGAGGTAGTTGAACTACTTCAACTAATTTGGAATGCATAAAATCCAAATGAGAAGGAAGAACAAGGGGAGGATAGAAGGAGAAAGCATACAAAGGTTTGCTCTTAAGTTTTATTGAGATAGTTTGGTTTTCATTCATTCTTCAAATCATCAAAGGCGTAATTCTCTTTTATGACAATGGGTTACTATTGTAGACAACAAGGTTCAAAGTTGAATCATATCATTTAGACGCTTGTTTTCAGAGGTGTTGATCTATCTTTGATAGTCTGTGTAGACTTGTCTATTTATGAATTAAATTCATGACTGATAAAGGATATTGTGCAGAGTCAAGTGAGCAACAGTATGTGGCAAGTTGATCCATATTTTAAAGTTTAGTTCTTACTTCTTGTCAGAGTCCTTTTGTATGGTTTTCATCGGGGATATCTAAGTTTGACCTTGGTCCATGCCCCCCACAGGGATTTCTTAAAGAGAACAATTATTTTGATTTATTGAAACGAAATAAAGTGATTCCTATTCTGTCTCATCTGTGTTCATATGTGACTTCGTATTTTTTCTTTTGATCTCCACATTTTCTTTTGCAATCTGATATATTCAGAAAAATGTATAAAAATGTTATATTTTTGCAACAATCTTTTATTCAAAAAATCAGCCTAAGCCCTTGTAATTAATACTTGTGGATTGGGAAACACTTTTTGAGGCTATAAACATAGGGTAACATTCTCGACTATCTTTCCTTAGCCAAACAAGATCCGAAAATTCTTGAGTAAGATAATTTCATATCTTTTCCTCAACACGAAGTAGGTCAACTCGAGAAATTCAAAGATCGATTGGTAGCGAAAGGATATTCCCAAGTTGGAGGAGTCGACTTCCATGAGATTTTTTCCCTATCACAAAATTAACTTCCATTAGAGTATTAATGCCTATGGTTGCAACATTTGATCTAGAAATAGAACATATGGATTCAAAGACCTGGAAGAGGAAATTTACATGAAACAACCTCAAGGATTTGTCTTAAAAGACAAGAAAGATTTGGTGTGCAAATTGAAAAGATCCCTTTATGGTCTAAAGTAATCACCAAGGATGTGGTGCCAAAAGTTTGACACATACATCCTTAATTTAGGGTTTGTGAGAAGGAAAGTTGATCACTGCATATATTCTGAAGAAGTAGGTGGGTGCTTCATATATGTAGCATTGTATGTTGACGAAATGTTTTTGATTGGAAACAACATGAACACAATAAAGGAGGTGAAGAAACAACTATCCTCCAAGTTCGACATGAAGGATCTCAATGCAACGAAATTCATTCTGGGAATGGAGATTAATAGAGATCGAGCAGCGCCCATAGGGGTGTAGACCGATTGCAATGTGCCATGTAAATGGAAGGAAATTTGTAAAGGAGGTCTCAAGTTCGATTCTCACTCCGATTTACTTGTGCTCCATGGTTGCGGGTTGTGTGGCGCACCTGGGGTTATAGTGGTAGAGGACGGGTATCGACCCCGTGTCACGCGAGTACGAGAACCACGAGTTGTCAATTCCCCCAATACAAAAGAGAGAGAGAGAGAGAGAGAGAGAGAGAGATATCATGCAGCTAGAAATAATTGGTTGAACCAGACAAAGTATATTGAAACAATCTTGAAATGTTTCAACATGCAGGATTGCAAACCTGTGAAGGTGTCAATTATTGTGGGAGAAAGGCTAACTGTTGAACAGTGTCCAAGGACATAGGATGAAATAGAGTGCATGGCACGTGTTCCCTATGCAAGTGTTGTTGGTAGTGTAATGTATGCGATGGTCTTTACTCAACTAGCATTGCCCGTGCAATCGGAGTGTTGAGTAGCTGCATGTCGACACCTGGGAAGGAGCACTGGACAACTGTCAAGAGAGTATTCAGGTATTTGTGTGGCACAAAAGATTATGTTATATGCTACCAAGGAAAACCTGGAGGTGACAATGAATTAAATGTACATGGTTTTGTCGACGTCGACCGGGCTGGAGATCTGGATCGATGGAGGTCTACCAGTGGATATGTGTTCAAAATGTTCAGTGGAGTAATCAGTTGGATGAGTAAGCAACAAACGATCATAGCCCTGTCAAAAACAAGATTTGAATACATGGCAACCACTCATGGAAGAAAAGAAGTAGTATGGTTGCAAAGGCTGTGTTCAGGAATCGGGTTTGAGTAGAGAGATATGAAGATAATTTGCTACAGTCAAAGCACAATATTTCTGGTAAAGAGCCCAACTTATCATTCTAAGACTAAGCACATTGATGTATAATACCATTTAATGAGAGACGTGGTGGAAAACAACAAGATGTTGCTGGAGAAAGTAGACACGTTGGACAACACAACAGACTCTTTGACCAAGTCTATGAGTGTTATGAAGTTCTCTTGGTGCAGAGAGGTAATGGGCATTGTTGCCCTGGGTTTGTGAATGAGATTTTAGAGGTCTTCTGAGTTCAACAAAGAAAACAACAAGTGGGAGAATGTTAGGTTGTTATATTATTTGCAGTGAAATTATAGTCAAGGTGGATCGACTGACAGTCAAAGTTGAAGGAAGAGACAAAAGGTCGAAGCATGAGGTCATTCGATCGGGTAAATTCAAAGTCGAAGACATCGAAAACAAGTTGAAGAGGTCAACTGACAAGAGTTAGACAAGAGGGTGTGTGGCAACCGACTGAAGACCAAATGAAGGTCAACTGGTAATCCAACTTGGTATTTGACTGTAACAGAATCCTAAGATTTGTAGCCAATCATTTGTGTGGATCTGTAACCATTTTTGGGCACCTTTTTTTTAGGGTTTTGCCTATTGTAAAGCCTATAAAAAAGGTGTGTTGTAATGCTGTAAAAAGAGAAGCTAATGTCTAATGGCCAATAGATGATGAAATCGTAGAGGTTGTTGGTCATGTAGATGTAAGTCGAATTGGCTACATGGTTGTTCTTGTGTAAAGAAGGAAGGTATTATGTTGATTGTGACTTGGGTGTGGACCAAGGTTAGACATGTAACCTTTTATTGTAAATGAATACGACAACAAGAGAGTAGAACGCTCAAGGAATGTTGGTTTTCTCGGTTTGGGTTTCCAGGGTAAAATCTCTGTGTACTATGTGTTTGCTTTGTCGTTTACTTTCTTGATTAAATATTTCTTCCTCTCTTTTGTTGGGTTTGGCGTGGAAGTGTTCCTCATTTCCTAATAGAACAGAGTAGAACAAAACCAAAAAAACTTTGATTGCGTGCACAAGGTGGGTAGGTTGACTATCCCATATTTTGATGGATCTGCCAAGAGCACAGCCAGTGTGTGGGTGCAGAAGTTGGACACTTGCTTCCAACTTAACCCAATGAATGAGGCAAAGGCAATCAAATTTTCCACCCTTCACTTGGAGGGAGAAGCTCAAGAGTGGTGGTACCATGGTCTAGTGACATTAGGGCATGCCAACATCACTTCATATGCAGACTTTACTCAAATTCTGATGGAGAGGTTTGACAAAAAGGATCCTGAGATACACTTCAGGGAGTTGACACAACTGAGACAAACAGGTACACCAGATGCGTACATCACAGATTTCCAGAGGGTGGCAATCATGGTGATGGAAATTTCTAAGCAACGGTTGGTGATGTTATTCACATAGGGTCTAGTTGAGCCCTTGAGAGGATGGGTAAAGGCCTTTAGGCCAAACACATTGCATGATGACATCATGAGGACTTGAGATACGAGGGACATGGTCTCCGAGAAGGTACCAACAAAACCCTTCATTCCTCTGAGGGGTAAGGAGTGAAAGTTTCCCCAGAAGCCATGGACATGGAAGGACATGATGGATGAGGAAACTCGAAGAGAACTAAGGAGGAAGAAACTTTGCTTTAGCTGCAAAGAGCCATGGGATTCAAATCATTGATGCATGGGAAAGGGGAAAGTACACTACATAGAGGTACTTTCTAATGAGGAGGATGATGGCAAGGACGAGGTAGTTCATGCACAAGATAGCGGATAGAGTAGTGGTGAGGTAGAGCGATCACACCTTGAGGTTACAACATAGGAATAGTTGGAGGAAGGGGTCAAAAAAGTGACGTTTGATACACTTTCAGGAGTTCCCAAGTATTACACCTTCAGCATCAAAGGAATTTTATAGGGGCAGAGAGTTACAACACTGATAGATGTTGGGGCCACCCACAACTTCATTGATGCAAAACTTTTCACCAGGAGACACATCCCTATAGAGGATTTTGAGGGTTTCGATGTGGTAGTTGCAGATGGGTACAACATGGCATGTACTTAGAGAATCAAGGGATTAGTTGTGACATTGGGCAACTACAAGTTTGTCGATGAATTTTATGTTGTAGATATGGAAGACACTCATATGGTGTTAAGTGTCTAGTGGCTATATTCATTGGGAGATATCCACATGAACTATCAAGAGATGAGGATGGATTTCAGGGACAAAGAAGGTTAGATGGTTTTTTTGAGAGGTATGTCCACCGGAGTTCCCAAGATCATGTCAAACAAACATATGGAAGCCATTTTTAGACACGGTGATGTGGCTTGCACAACAAAATGTTTGATCACCACATAGAACCCATCACAAGACCATCAACATTATCATGCGAACATACAAGAGCTGATTGGGAAACACGACAACGTGTTCGGGCCACTACCAATAGGGAGACCGCTTGACATGGTATTTGAGCATGTCATTTAGTTAGAGGAGGATGTGAAACCCGTGATCACCACACCATACATGCATCTGAATAAGTTTAAGGATGAGATAGAGAAGGCCATACAAGATTTATTGGAGATGAGACACATCAGGGCTAGCTATAGTCCCTTCCCTTCTTCAGTGGTAATGGTGAATAAGAAGGATGGAAAAATGAGGATGTGCATTGACTATAGGGCACTGAATAAGAAGACCATCAAGAACCGTTACCCGATACCCAAAATTAATGAATTGATTGATGAGTTGCATCGGGAAGTGTACTTCTTGAAGGTTGAACTTTGATTAGGGTACCATCAGATTCGGGTCATAGAGGAGCACATCCATAAGACAACATTCATATGTCACTATGGGCATTATGAGTTTCTAGTCATGCCCTTTGGGTTGACTAACGCTCCATCTACCTTCCAGTAATGTATGAACCATATCTTCAACAAGAAGTTGAGGAAGTTCTTATTGTTATTCTTTAATGATCTATTGATCTACAATAGAACTTGGGAGGATCACTTAAGGCATGTCAATGAGATTCTCAACATCATGGAGGAGCAGTCATTTTTTGCCAAAGAAGAAAAGTCTGAGTTTGGGAAGATAGAGATTCTCTATCTAGGGCACGTGATTGGTGTTGAAGGGGTAAAAGTGCACCAGGAGAAGATCCAATCGATCTTAGATTGGCCCACACCCAGATCACTTACAAATCTACGGGGGTTCTTTGGTTTGTGCAACTACTATAGGCGCTTTGTGAAATGATTTTCACAACTTGTTGCACCATTGACTAACCTCACCAAAAAGGGAGCATTCAAATGGTCGGAGGAGGCTCAAGAAGCATTTGACAGGATGAAGAAGGTGAGGAGTACTTGACTAGTATTATCACTTCCATACTTCTCGTATCCATTTGTATTGGAGTGTGACGCATTAGGAGAAGGGATAGGAGTAGTGTTGATGCATAATCGACACCCCATAGATTTCGAGAACAAAAAGCTGAGAGAGTTAGAGAGGATATATCTTGTCTATGATAAGGAGATGTTGGCCATCATGCATGCATTGGCCAAGTTTAGACAGCTGGTTGGAGGATGCTTTGTGGTGAAGAACGACCACAACAGCCTGAGATATTTTTTGGAGCAAAAGGATTTGAACGAGAGACAACAAAAGTGGGTAAGTAAGGTGCAGGTGTATGACTTAGACATCGAGTATGTAAAGGGCACAAAGAATGTAGTTGGTGACACCCTTTCTAGGAGACCAACATCATTTTCCATGACAGAGATCTCAACAAACTGGAAGTCTATTTTCTTGGTGGAGTACTCCAAGAATGCATTCGCTTGTGAGTTGATGGAGGGTATTATTAAGGATGACATGTACAAGGTAGTGGATGACATCATTTACTATAAGGATATGATCTATCTTGTCCCTGAGTCCACACTCAAGGATAAGAATTTCAGGGTAGTACATGGTGCACCACTGACAAGGCACCTGGGGTATCTGAATACCTATAGGCAGGTGAGGGAAAAATTGTCTTAGAAGGGTCTTAAGGAGGATGTGCTTATATATGCGAGGGAGTGCATGACTTGTCAACAGAAAAAGTCGGAGCTTACGCATCCTGCAAGACTGCTTCAACAATTGTCGATCCCAATGCAAAAGTGGGAAAGCATTTCCATCGACTTCATTACAGGGTTGTCCAAGGTACATGGTAGGGACTATATCTACGTGGTAGTAGATAGGTTGACCAAATATGCGCACTTCTTTCCCATTCCTTCAAACTACACCACATCACATGTAGCAAAAATATTTTTTAGGGAGGTGTTTAGACTACATGGTCTTCTAAGGAACATAGTCAGTGATCGAGATAACAGGTTTCTCAGTGCATTCTAGTAGGAGATTTTCAGGTTATATGGGACGGAGTTGACACCTAGTACCAACTATCACCCCTAGATGGATGGATGGACCAAGATAGTAAACAAGTGGATTGAGGGGTACCTAAGGAACTATGTGTCATGGAAACAGAGGACGTGGATAAAGTGGTTGCATCTCAGGGAGAATTTCTACAACACCACTCATCACATGTCCATTGGGATGAGCCCATTCAGGGCATTGTATGGCTACGATGCTTCATCATTTGTGTACTCGACGTTTGGGGAGACTAGAGCCCCCAAGGCCTAATATTGGTTGAAGGAGAGTCAAGACATCTTGAGAGCCCTGAAGGAGAATTTGCAGGTCGCTCAGAATCAATAGAAGATGTATGCAGATAGGCATAGGGTGGAGCAAAACTTTGAGGTTGTGGACCTAGTGTTTCTCATGTTATATCCTTACAAACAGTCTTCGCTAAAGAAGAGTCGCGCAAAAAATTTGAAGCCTCGCTTCTATGGACCCTACAAATTGATCAGGAGAGTTGGAGAGGTGGCCTATGAGTTAGAGTTGCTAGATGATAGCAGGATCCACCACGTCTTCCATGTATCTTACCTCGAGAAGGTGTTGGTACGAAGTTTGATTTGGGAAAGAAAGGGAAAGATCTAGAAGGCTTGAAGGAAGAATAAAAGGAGCGGTAGCCCTTCACTTTATCATTATGTCTTGATATTTTATTGATGTGCTCTTGGAGCCAAGGTTTTTGTTAGGGTTTTGGCAAAACCCTTCCACCATTTGATGTTTGGTTTCAGTAGTGATATATCTACCCTAGCTGGAAAAATAGGAGGATCTAACCATGGTCTTCATTGGAGCCTCTTCTTGGGATTCATCTGCAAGTTATTAGCAGAACAATTTGCCTTGGAGGGTTTGTGGATTTTCTAGAGGCTGATCTGCCTCCTTTTTGCAATTTTGTGGACAATTGGAGGGTCGATTCCCTTCCTAGAGGAGCCGTGATACTTATTGTAGTAGGTCGAGAGGATTGAGGGGTTTAGGGAGGTCGTCCCACCCCTTTCTTTGTAGATCCAAGCTAGTAAGGGAGTCGTGGAGGCTATTGTGTAGATTCGAACCCTTGACATCGTAGATTTGAGGGAATTAGAGGAGATATGGAGTCATTGTGAGTGTCGATCTTCCCAGTTGACAACACAATGAGGGTTTGGGAGGTTCGTGAGCTTGGAGAAGATAGATTGGAGCCTTTTGGAAGGGGTTGATCCCCACTATTTGCAAATTTGGGAAGTTGGTAGGAATGTGAGGACTTAAAAGGGTTCTTTGACAGATCCATGGGGTTTGCAGGAGGTTTAGTGAGGCTAGGAGAGCCTTGGAACAACTGATGACATCATTGGAGGATCCTTTGGCATCATTACCAAGTTTTCTTGATTTGTTTTTTGTTTAGTGAACATTGTCGTTGCCTTGAAACCATTGGATCTGTGTGTTTAGGAGGATTTTGTTGTTGTTATTACAACCATTATAGATCTTTATATTGTTGTGATTTGGGGTTTAATGCCATAATAAGATGTCATGGTTGTCTCTTTTTTTCTAGGTGTAATGGATGCATCTAATATGTTTGAAAATATTCCTATCTTTGAAACATATGCAAATTGTTTGTAAGAAGTTACCGACAACCTTAATGCAAAGTGTTTGACAATATTCCTATCTTTGAAACATATGCAAATTGTTTGTAAGAAGTTAACAACAACCTTAATGCAAGGTGTTTGACAAAATTACACAAAGACAAACAACAATTTTGAACCGTAAACATAATATTCCAACCTAGCATAGTTGGGGACATTACAGTTCCATCCTTTTTCTTCACAAAGAGCACTCAGGCACTGCCAGGTGAGACACTTGGGTGTCTGTACCCCTTCTTAATCAATTCTTCTAGCTGCATCTACAACTCTTTCAAATATGGTGTGCTCATTTTTTAGGGAGTTTTGGACACCAGGGCAACTCCAAGCATTAAGTCAATAGAGAAATCAATATCTCTTTTTCATGGCAATCGTGGCAACTCCAAAAACACATCTTCATATTCCTTTAGTATCGGATAACCTTTGAGACTTGGCTCCCAATCCTTTGGTGGCTCTTCCTTATACGCTGCATATATCTGGCACACTTTTCTAAAAAAAAAAAACCAATTGCGATGTTGACATCTCTCTTATGGATATAGGTCTTGGAATACCTTGCATTGTCCTTGAATTCTCTTCCCCATCAAGGCACGTGAAAGCCTTGTTGTAGCAATCTTGGATAGCATGATGCTTGTCCAACCGATCCATACCAATTAAGAAATCACATGACCCAAGTGGTATGATGTTTAGTTCTACATTATTCCTAACTCCATTCATGCTTACTCGGCAATCCTTAACAAGTTCATTTGATTTTCCTCTTAGTTCAAGTGGTTATTTGAACAAACTAAGACTTATCATGCTTACATCTCTTCATAAACCTTTCAACTATTTTTGGATCTATATAGCTATGACCAACGCCATCATCAATCAAAATAGCTATGGGATGATTATCATTTTTACCTTCTACCTCAATCATGTGGGAATGGTAGTCTGCTTGTCCATTGTCTAAGGCTGCATAAATCCTTGGCATGCTCCTACCTACGTCATCCATTGTATCAACTTCCTAAATTTTGTGCATGGTCCTCATCCTATCTCCCTTGTGAAGAAAATCCTTATACAAGTGGTCTCCTTAACATCCTAGACACTTTATAGGATGTTGCCATGGCCTTTCCCCGAAGGAATTTGTCATTTTATGCTCACCATTTTTTCATTGACCTTGATGATATTCTTGAGAGTTATTCCTGACAAAAGGTGGCTTGAATCCTTTCTTTCTTTAAGCCATCTCGCCTCTCTTCTTATCATCCCAAGATTTTTGGAAAAGTAGCCTTCCTTTGTTTTGCTCGTATAAATACTTGGCCTTCATAATGGCTTCTTCTAAAGTTCTAGGCTCATCAAATTGTATTTTTTCTTTGTAAAATAATGGCAAACCACTTAGGAAACTTTGAATTTTTACTTTCTCATCCCTTATAAAGTCCACATACCTTAGAAGCTCCAAGAACTTCTTCTCATATTCATCCATCGTCATGCTTCCAAACTTGAGTTCAAAGAAATCTTGCATCTTCTCGTCATAATATTTCTCTAACAAGTATTGTTGCTAGAAAAATCTCTTGAATTTCCCTCACGAGATGCTCTTCTCATCAATGTGCTTAACCTGCTTGAGATGATCCCACCACATGGATGCTTTTCCATGAAGATGGTAGGTTGCAATTTTTTCTTCTACATTTGTTGGGTAATCATGCAACTGAAAATATTTTATCATGCCCAACAACCAATATTCAACATCTGCTCCTGTCATATTATATCCATCAAATGATGGTGGCTTTATTTTCCTGAGCTCTCCTTGCAAAACATCTGACTCATGCCTCCTTCTTTGATTTCTAACAGGGAACACACCTGAGCTGCTCTCTGACCTTTAATGTGCATGTGTCTTCCGGTCAAGTGTCCTGGTGAATGATGATGATGTCTGCTAACACTCCTTGACTGCCTAGATACCCCATGGTTATCCCTCCTACCATGATATCTTACTTGCCTTGCAATGATTGCTTGTTTTGTACTAGAATCTTTGTTGACTTGTCCTTGCAACATATTCGGAATATGCAGTAACTCCTCCTAAGCTCTCACCATCCTTTCATTATCTTATCTATAGCTTTGTACTTCCTTCTACAAGCTTCTCATAGTTTCATCCAACTCCACTCGCTCCACTCTACTTCCATGCCCATTAGACTTGGTCTCTGCATTTCCCATGTTGACATGTAAACCTCTAACCTCCTTCTCATGGCTATAAGATCCCTAGGCATCATGCATATCTCTATTCCTCATATATGAACCATATATGTTTTTCCTGTACCTATATTTTGGCAAGAAATGTGCATGCAACAATTATTGTTAAAGTTAAGCATATGAAATTGTCATTAATTAAGCTACAATCCCTTCATTTCCTTGATGTTTTGAACAACATTGATAAACTAATCAAAACTTTGAGCTTTCAAACACATTTGTTTCTGAATTATCTTTCTGATGGCTATACCTGTGCCTCAATATGATTTATGAGCTAAAACTTATGGCTTTTTGAAATTAACAATTTTACTCTTTTTTGCACCTATTTCACTGGTACCAAAAATCTCAAGGGTGACTTTTGCCTGTTGTAGAAGAGAATCTGGCGAGAACCGAAAAAGTTTTTATATCAAGCACTGATAGTTGTTGGGCCCACGATATGGTTAATCTAATGATGATAATTAGATCCTTTTTGGCAAAATGTGTATATGTATTTTCCTGTTTTGAAGAGTTTTGGAGGATTTTTGTGTTAAATCATCGTGGTTAATACCAGGTATGTATGATTTATGTTTTATGATGGTTTTGAGTATAATTCAACATGTTTTAATGATTTCAGGAAACCAATTCGTGTTTTGTGTGTCACAGGGCAAAATCGCAGGTCGTTTTTGCATCCGACACTCCATCCAGTACTTCATCCAGCACTATTACAAACAACTGACTTAAATCTTAATTTGTGGGAGCATGAAGTGGAATATGAAAAATCTGGCACATCGGTTTTGTGCGTAATATGCCCAATTAGGTTCCTTGATGGCCGTTTCCTGAAATTCTGAATGGATTGAGAGGATTTCATGGTTTTCAATTCTGCATCCGGCACTTTGTCCTACACTAAAACCGTGGGCAAGTTGGCGGTTATCATATCGGCGGCCATCGATGGGTGAATCAGAGACATAGGTTTTCTTTTTGCTCGTGGCCTCTAGCTACTAAGCTTCTAACAACTCAGATTGGGTTGTTATGCTGGGTGTTTATTGGCTCACCTTGTTTCTAGAAGCCACCAACGGTTAAGACGCATTGGATCACCAGCAAGTCAGATAAAAAGTGTCAGAGATAAAAAGATAGTTCAGCTTCATTTTACCATTTTCAGACATATTTTGCTAAAACTGTGTAAAACTGCATTTTTCATTTTAATGTTGAATTCTTGTTGCTTGAGCTCGTGACTTATCGTTGAGGAGTAGCCACGACCTGTTGGGGGGGCACCAACAGTCTGGGTGAATATTTAGTTAGTTTGCTTGTGAATTGGAGTAGTGTAATCGTCATTTTGTTTATTTCTTGTACACGAGCTTTTATTGTGTTTATTTACTGTATAAATTGTTGTTCATAATTTAATTAGTTTAGTTCAGTTTTGCAGGTTATTATGGAGGCTAGTGTTAATATGCAATGATATGTTAGTTGATAAGAAATGAACTTGCAAGTTCTTAGCTACTAACCCTGTGTATAATTAGATGATAGTTAGATTTTTCATATGTTGAAATAGAGTTAAAACATAGTAGTTAGTTTATGGTTTCTTTGACAAACTTCGGTGGATGGATAGTTGTTAGTTTTAGTTTTCATTTTCAGTTTGCTTATCTAATTGTTGTTTAGTTTTGCATATCTAGTTGTTAGTTAGTTTGCTTATTTAATTTCTTGTCATATGCTGAAATAGAAATAGGATTTAATTTGTGTTTTATGAGTATTTTCCATTTGCAATTTAATTTGTTAAAATAGAATTAGTTTAGTCTATTTCATGCAATTTCCTTTTCTAGATCTAGGTTGCAATTTTAATTCGAAGTTGATTATTGAGTTTAGTTTTCAGTTATGAATCTAAGTAGTATGAATTTGATTAATTAGCATAGAAATCAATTGAATTAAATAGAATAGTGTTTTTGTATTGTTGATGATTAATGCATAGATTGAATAATCACATGGATATGCAAGGTAGTTGATGTTGCTTCTATCGTAGCTAAGTTCTCATTGGATTGTCTAATTCACACTTTTCACTTTGCTATCGAAGTCAATATTGATTTTATACCTCTTGAGTTATCGTTAATTGTTAAATTCCATCTTGATATCATAAGACACCAAAGACATAACCATCAACACTACATTTGAGTTTTCTTGCTTTTATAGATTAGAGGATAGTTTCCTTGCTTTTGTAGGTTAGAGAATAGTTCTCTTGCTTTGGTAGATTAAAGAATAATTTCTTATCGTAGATTAAAGAGTAGTTGTTGATTACCTTTATTGTAAGGATGCTTTGAATTTAGTAGATTAAGATTTCCTTTCGTAAATTAGAAGTAATTATGAAGTTTAATTTAAGAATAGAGTTCACTTGCTTATTAGTTTGATTATTTGCTTATTGAGTAATTTTGATTAGTTTACTTGCCATAGAAGTTATCATAGGTTAGTTAGTTGATTGCTTGCTTGTTTACTTGCTTTGATAAGGTAGTTGCTTGCTTGTTTACTTGCTTTTATAGGGTAGTTGCTTGCTTGTTTACCTATTTTAATAGGATAGTTGCTTATTGAATTTGAGTAGGTTAATTAAAGTAGTTTGTTGTTGTTATTGCTTATTAGGTAGATAGTTTGCTTTTGCTTATTGTCATGATTAAGTTAGTTTGCTTTAAGTAGGGTTTTCGTTTGCTTTCTTAGGACTATCCATCGATCCTTTGTTCAAAAGTTACTTAGGGTAAATAGTTTAAATTTATTAATAGGGTTTGATCATTAGTAGTCTTTGCTTGAATAGATTAGCCCTTAGATAGCCAATTTCCTTAGTTAGACTATACTACCTCTAGCCTTTCTGCCTTGGCACATATAGTGCTACAACTCTAAATTTACTTACCCCGGGTTGACAATTTAATTGAGGGTTTTTAGTGTGTTTTTAGTGCATATAGAACACCCATCAATAGTATTTATGATTCTGAATACACAACTACTCTGATATTTAGGATCTCATACTCCATCCAACTTCTACATTAATCTATATTTTCCAATTTGTCCCTTTTTCATTTCCTCTAGACGGATTTTTGGCCAAAAATGGCTATCTCCCAAACGGAGCAAAACTAACAAAAATCCCCTCAAGACAAAGTTGTATGGATTGATGAGTAGATAAAAAGTTGAGTAAATAAAATTTTATGGACATGTGATGTGGGGTCTCTTTTCCTATGAAGATTTCAAAAATCCCCTAAATGTGCTCGTGAATAATGGATTTTGCTTTGCTTCAATATTTCCACTCCAACTCCCTTTGAATTTTGCTAGGAGCCCAAATGGGTATCTTCATGCATGCTTTTTGAGTTCTATAAATTTATCACCCTTATCTGGGCCCGGGTTACCAAGCATGACCCAGATCTTTAAAAGTCATTATCTCATGTTTTTTGGAAAATGGAAGCATAATTAGCCAGTGGCCCTCACTGGCAATCTTGTAGTCCTTGTCACTGTGAACACACCCCTTAAATTTCATATAAAACTGAGTTTTTTCTTGTTATGGCCAAAACAAGTTTTTGGTTCCAAACATTTTTAGTAAATTATCAGTTTTCTCCTTCCCTTTCTTCATTCTCTTCTCTTCTCTCTTTCTCTTCTTCTCTTATTTATTTTCTTTCTCGCTTTCTCTTCTTCTATCTTTTCTCTCCCTTTTCTTCTCTTCTCTTCTTCTCTTCTCTCTTATCTTTTCCTCTCGCCAATGTTTCGGCCCCAAAAGTACATTCTTTGTCGACATATCGACGACGAAATGTCTTTTCCTCACCAACATATCGGTGATGAAATGTCTTTTCCTCAACGACATATCGCCGCAAGATCTTTCCTCATCGACATATTGGCACATGATTCACATTCCTCGTCAATACATGTCTTTATCTATGACTCGAAAATATATTTTTCCACCGATGACTTATCTTCTTTTCTTGCTGATGTATTGATGATTTATCTCTTTTTCTTGCCGACATTTCGGCGAGTTATCTATTTTTCTTGCCAATGTATCGATGAGTTATTTGCTTTTCTCGCAAGTGTATCGACGAGTTATCATATTTTCTCACTGACATATCTGATTTATTCTCTTTTCTTGCCGACAACTTATCCCTTTTCCTCTTCGACGTTTCGACCACTTATCTTCTTTCTTCGCCAACGTTTCAACGAAATATTCACTTTTCTCACTAGTGTTTTAGTGAAATATCCACTTTTCTTGCCAAAATGATTCCTTGTCGGTGTTTCAATGCAAGATTGGATTTATTTGCCGACATTTTGGTTGAAGATTCACTTTCTTCGTTGCCATTTTGACCGAAGATTGTTTTTCTCTGTCGACGTATCGACGAAAAACTCACTTTTCACGCTAGTGTTTCAGGGACTCCAAAAGATATTTGTTGCTCACTGATACACATTGTATTCATGAAAGATTCACTTCTTTCTCTAACACACATTGTATTGACAATGACAAAACATTTCAACACCTAGACAATTTTTATTTTTTGGGGGGCTTGCAAACATCACGAAAATGCCCTACTGAACTATCTGAGCTAAAAACAACCAACCAAAGGCCAAAACTACCATGATAAACAATTATTCACCATATAAAAATAAATCTTGAGAGGTTTTAACCATGATTCCTCAAGCTAGGAGAATTCGGGTTTCACCCACAATCCACACAAACCAAAATTCGATCCTACTATAACAAACCCAAACATGCTAGTGTTATAACTTATAACCTACATCTTTAATACCACACTGTAGGGCCCCCGCTACTTAACCCATCGAATTTTTATGATACCCTTAAACTAAATGCATCTAAAAATATTCTAACACATGAATGCAACTAATTATACACATACACAACAACATCGATTCACTTAAAAATCATAGTAACATGCACAACAATAAAAACTCATGAATAAAAATGGTAAACATGGACAAAACACATATCTTTTAACAACAATTGTGCAACCGGATGCAAGGGATGGATGTTCCTTCCAACCATATATTTGTTGCTCCAAATCTCAACAACAAATCACCCTCGAGCTAGGGATATTAATCGACAAAAGAGGGTGTCTCTCACAGTACAATTCACTCCCAAAACAAACTAGTTTTTCTACAACTATTCCAATCCACCAACTCTCTTCCCCTCAACTTGCACCACCCAAGGAATTAGAACCCCCCTTTCACTGCACACAATCCCTCAGTCTTTCCCACTTTCCTATAGGGCTCCAACACAGATTGGATGGGAATCTCTATTACTGGGGACTCCATAGATACTAGTTTCCCCAATAAAACTAACAACAATAGCTCATTGTTCTAGGGAAAACACTCACACATAAATTATCTCCCTATAGTCTTGAAAACCTACTTCTGCATGCAACAAGAGCTCCAACAAGCTACTCACAACACCTACTATGGTTGCCTTCAAGCTCCAATGCTCTACACTCCCTTGTTGCTCCAAAAACTACATGCAAAAACTAACCATAATGTCCATTCAAATTTCCCTTTACCCATGCAAGTTGACTCTCACATTCCCCAAGGTTGATTGTACTCAGTCCCTGTGCTCTCAGAACTATGGGATGTGACTTTTCCCACCAACCCCCTTACACGTGTTTTAATGATTGGGCTCTCATACACTCAAAAGGAAATTAGAAGGTTCACTTAAAATAATAATTTCAAGAAAGCGGGTTTGGATTAATACCCATGAATATTTCCCCTTTTGGACCCCTTTTTAGACTTTCTCCTATATTATGGAAACTTATCCCCCAATTACTCTATCCATGTCCACCCATAGCTAATGTTGCATTTAATTTATTATTACAATATACAATGTTTACATATTACATATTCAACCTCGTGACCTTATATCATATTTAATTACACAATGCTAAAATGAGGATGTTACATTTTGTGAACCATAACATGCTACATGGTTATCTTGCATGAGGACTCCACCAATTCCTTCAGTGCAGGTGTCCATGCACCTGCAAAAATCTTCATCAAGATCTGTAATTTTTAGAAATAGAGTGTTTGTGAGAAGATTTTTCACTACCGAAATATTTTCTCACATCCCTGGGACCATTCAAAGTTCTTCTCTTTCTTCCATACGGAAGCTATGGGATAGGTAATTCTAAAAAATCCCTTTATAAACCTTTGGTAAAAACAAACATGTCCCATAAAACATCTCACATCTGTTACATTTCTTGGAGTGGACCAATTTAATATGGCATTGATATTTTTGGATCCACGGATATTCCTTCTTCTAAGATAATGTGACCCAAATATTGTATTTGCTTCTAACATAAGTCATATTCATTGAGTTTCAAGTACAAGTTGTGTTCTCTCAACACTTTCAAAACCATTTGCAAATGATCCTCATGCTCTTCTTTGTATTTAGAATAAATTAGAATATCATTAAAGAAAATAATTACAAACTTGTCCACATATTTACAAAATACACTATTCATAAGGTACATGAATGTAGCTGATGCATTTTTTAGACTGAATGGCACTACGAAAAATTCACAATGACCATACCTTGTTCGAAAGGTTGTCTTGTGGATGTATTCTTCCTTGATTTTGACTTGATGGTATCTTGATCTCAGATCAATTTTCTGAAATGCCTTAGCCCCTCTCACTTGGTAGAATAAATCATAAATTCAAGGCAATGGATACTTGTTCTTCACTATGACTTTGTTCAGTTTCCTGTAGTTAGTATATAGCCTAAGAGTTACATCTTTCTTTTTGACAAACAATATGAGTGCGTCCCCATGGAGACACACTTGGTTGAATGCTTCCTTTATCCAACAACTCTTGTAATTACATTTTTCACTTAGTCATCTCTAGGGTACTCATCCTATAAGGAGTCTTAATTGACACTCACACAACTCTCCATACAAGGTCAATTAGGGAATCAATGTCCCTCTTTGGAGGATGTTTTGGTAATTAATACACAAATACATTATTGAACTTTTGCAATACAAGAAAATATTCAAGTTTTGGATCTTTTTCTTCTGTTGATTCTAATGTGTGAGTTGCATGCAATAGGTATATTTTTCTAAAACATTTATTTAGACACTAAAGGATAAAATGGTTAGGGTCCCATGCTAACTCCCCTAATTAGTGAACTATAATGTTAAATAAGGCCCCACTAAGTGGTAGAGTGCGAAATCAATAAATGTAAGTGACCTCATCAAAGAAGGTCCACAAGTTAGTGGTTGAGGCCACATTAATGGAGGTGCATTAGGTGGTTATGGTTTTGGTCAATTAGAAACTATATATTGTAGTAGAAGTCATGTAATCAATGATCAAGTGAATGTTATTGTATTTGGCGATGTGCTCGTGTTGGAGATTTCCCCCTCAAAAAGGAAAGTGAACGTTGCATACAATGTCGAATATCAACAAGGGTTTGCTTATTGTTGTTTTTTCTCCATTCTAGTTCTGTTTATCTTCTTTTCGTAGTTAGATTTCCTTCTATCTTGCTTTATTTATTTTCTCTCCATAGCTTTATTTCGTCCATTTTGCTCTTAGTATTATGTTTTAGTTAATAATGAACACGACAAAATCTACTTGATAGAGATTACCCTTGGAATGCTTCTTACTATCCTTGAGTTTCCATCCTCATGCAATCAAAAACCTTGTTGTAGAAGTCATGCTTATCTCAATGTGCTTCCAACCAGTCCATTCCAATAAGGACATCACAGGAACCAAGGGACAAAATATTCAAGTTTGCCTATGAAAAGAGTCCATTTAATTCTAATGGAAAACTCTCCATCATTTCATTAACCTTTCTTTGCCCCTAGTTGCTAGTTGGACTAGCCATAGCTTAATATGCTTGCCTTTTTTAAGAAACTAGTTTCGACAACTTTAGGGGTAACATAATTGTGACTAGATCTTGGATCAATTAAAATGGAAATGGTTTGCTTTACCACCTTTTCTTCTTTTTCTTTTTTCCAAGTAACATATCCCATCAAAATAAATTAAAAAACAATCCCTACCATGTATTGTTGTAATATAATAAATCCCACCTTACCTTTTATTCTTGTAATATAATAGATCCCATAACCTGGAAAACCCTCATATGCTTTCCCTTGATCTAAGGACGGTACCCATGGTAAACCGTAGATTCATCAAAGCACAAGGCTAGGTTAACAACAAGGCTCAAATATGTCACAACAATATACTTGTTAAGAGATCAACATGTGACTCATAGGAATGAAACCTAGGTGGGGAGAATAACCCTGCTCCTCTCAACCACCTCGGCTAGAGCCAATTAACAAATTTCTTTGCAATCTTACTTTCAACCACAATTGATCGATGATCTACTTGATGGTATTCCAATCCAACATAAATATCAAGAATGACTCATGCCACATCATTCACCATAGTAGCCTCTTAGATGTTGTGAACAACATTGGTTCTGTCTTCTTCACAAGGGTAGTTCTTGTATAAGTGGTCTTCTCTTCAATCCCGCATTGAAATAGTTGCCTTGGCCTCTTTCCTAAAACATTAGTTGGATTTGTTATGCTTTGGGCTAGTTGAGTTAGCTGGAAGGTCCTTGGTTGGTTTCTAAAGTGAGGAGGCTTGAACCCTTTCTTCTTCTAGTCCAACTTCTCTCTCTTCTTATCTTTCCATGTTTTTTGGAAACTTGTCTTTCCTGTGTTATGATCACAACAATGCTCAACCTTTTTGATTGCCTTGTCAAGTGTCTAGGGTTCATCAAATGTAATCTTGTCCCTATAGGATTGAGGTAGCCCACATAAGAGATATTGAATTTTCACCTTCTCATCTTTAATATATTTGACATACCTTGGTAGTTCCAATAATTTGGTTATATATTCATCCATGGTCATTTTCCCTAACGAGTTTTTATTTATTTATTTTTAGTTTTTTCTAAAAGTATTTATTAAATTGTTTCCATACAATCTTCCTTTCATTGATCTTCTTTACTTGTCGGAGGTGGTCCCACAAAATGGAAGATTTGCCATTTAAATTGAATATGGCAACTTGAGCCTCCATATTTCTGCAATAGTTGTGATCTTGGAAATATTTTTCATCCCAAGCCAAGCCTCAACTTCTTGTCTATATTTAACCTCTCCATCAAATGTAGGTGGTTTTGCCTTTCAAAATTTTCCCTAAAAGCTCTCTCTGAGAGGCCTCTTCCTCCTATGAATAATAGGAGAAGAATTTTGGCTACTCAATGTGTTTTCAACTATATATGACCCACTATTAAAGGATTTGAATAGAGATGGTCGTTATGTCCTATACTAGGAGGTTCTTCTTGTACAATGGAACCCATGGCATGAATGATCGTTTGAGCTACTCCTGCTCCCATCAATATTGGTAGAAAATTTTGTATTCTACAATTTTCTTTGTATGTCCATCAAACTTTCAAGCATGGTTGTGTGAAATTGGTTTTTTTCTTCTTGATCTTTGATTATCCTCTCATTTTTTTCTTTATAATTTTGAATTCCCAC
>ML845953.1:23513-36160 GCA_009831015.1 Picea engelmannii | reverse complement strand
ACTTCTTCGTAGAGAAGCCTTAAAGTATTCCTGGTTGTCCATCCAGATCCGTGATCCTATGATGAAAGGAAGAAGTGGAACCTCTAGGGCATGGAATCTATAAGAAACTCCATGGACCCAAGAGCTAAAGAAAAACATGAAGATTCCAAGAAAGAAAGAAAAGCCAAAACAACCAGTCATAATATTAAGAATCAAAAGATTACCAGCCTGATATGAACTCAATAAAAGCAATCAAGCAGAAGAAATGAAAGTCATGATGAAGAACAAGTGTATGGAAGACTTATGAATGAAAGCATTGTGAAATATAGAACCAGGGGTTTTCCCAGATGGAGGGAGAAGACTATGATGATTACTTGTTCCAGCAAACCATATGTATCTCTACATAAGTCATTATATCATCCGCAACATCCATGAGTTGGAGTTCTACATCAAATGAATACAAAGAATGTTCTCCAGAGAAATTGAATAAAGAGCGTATGAAGAGCAATCTCAAGACCTTGAGGCATACCAGAAAGAGACTCATGTATGCAAATAGAAGAAGATAACTTAGTGGAGAACCTCCAGTGCACAGCAGAAGCGTGGTGAAGATTTCCAATAACGTCAAGATGACTGCTCGGTAGATCAGATCTCATGATGACAGAAGAAGTGCCACATGGATATGTTCCAGTTTTCCAAGTATGATATACTCTATTGTTCAGATCTACATGAAGCCTTCACAGTGTTCCAGACTAAAGTACATTTGAAATCAAGCATTACATTATCTATGATAAAGTCTAGAAAGGAGAAAATGATTGTTCAATACATATCTCCACAGATGAGCAGATAAGCAGACATTTTGGTAAAGCTTCTATCCAAGATGAAAGAGTTTGCGTACTCAAGCCAGAGCTCGTGAAAAGAACTTCCTTCTTATTGGGAAAGGAAGAAATGACTCTCCAAGTTAGGAGGGAGCACTGAAACCATTATTGAAGACATTCATCTTTAAAGATTGAAAAATAGTCCATCTTGGACAAATGCTTTCCTGTTCAGAAAGTGGATTGAGACTTATGATGGACAGTCACTTTCCAATGTGGTTAACATGGAAAGTAGTCTGATTGTTGATGTATCATAGACAACAACTTCCCATTGTGGTTAACATGGGGAGTGGTCTAGGGCAGTCTCTCTTCTTGAGGGTTACTCAAGAAGACTGGCCCACCTCGCCGAACAACGATTTCTCATTGTGGTTAACTTGAGGAATGGTCTGTTTTGGAGGTTGATGCAGGATAGTCTTTTCCTCTTGTGGTTAATGGAGGAAATGGTCCGGACAATCATTCCTTAGGGTTTATACATTCTCTCAAGGGTGCACTTTGATTAGTGTAGGAGGAATGGCCCAGGGTGGGGAATGGTCCAGGACAGACATTCCTTAGGGTTTATACATTCTCTCCAGGGCGCACTTTGATTAGTGTAGGAGGAATGGTCCAGACTCAGACATTCCCTAGGGTTTATACATTTTGTCCAGGGTGCACTTTGATTAGTGTAGGAAGAATGGCCCAGGGTGAGGAATGGTCCATGCTCATAAATCAGAAACAATCCTTCTTCCTTGTTTGAGAAGAATAGGGCAGATAGCCCATTGCTAATGAGGGCAGATATTCTTTCAAATCTCACAGACGTGAGTGAAAGATTAGCCCAGATAATTCAGTCTATATCATAACATTGTTTCTATGCAGATTATTATTAGATGTTTGTTATGAAGATCATATGACAGTAGATGAAGACTATTATGGTGGATATGTTCCACTATTTTGAGGCAAATATTCTTTCAGAGCTCACAGATGTGAGTGAAAGATTGGCCTAGACAAATTAGTTTATATCATAACATTGTTTCTATGTAGGTTGCTATCAGATGTTTGTTATGAAGACTGTATGACAATAGATGAGGACTACTGTGGTGGATATGTTCCACTATTCGCAACCATACGTTGTTGATCAAGTACTTGTGTGTTACTTGGTGTGGTAGTGAACCACTGGATTGTAGTTATGTACTACTAGGGATAGACACAGTTGTGTTCTATTGCTGACTGCCTTGAAGACTATCAACAGTTTATTGAAAATAATCACCATCCAGACGAATGATGAATAGAGATTTTCCAGACGGGAATTGGTTTAGAGCATTTACTCCTCTAGATTATAAGAGTGGCTCTTGTATCACTCTATGGTGTGAGTGACTTATCCAACATCACGTCTAATTACTCAAATGAATTATGGTTTTGAGAGATGATGCAGCTGATGGTGATGGTGATGCTCATGATCTAGTGATGAGATATTCTAGACGACTATATTGATGTTACTGGGTAAATGGTATGTTTTTGTGCTCAATACCATTACTTGTAATACCTCCCTAGCAAGGAGGGAGTGTTAATATTATGATAGCTGCGGGAGGTATTTACCTCCACATGTGAACCTGATGAGAATAGGAGACTCCGGAAAGCAAGAGAAAACCCTAATGAATTGGCTAATAACCCTAGAAGTCTTGTCGACTCAAGAAGATAATTTATATTAGGTTATTAGCCTCCAAGAGAAGAAGTCGGCCATAAATAATAATAATATACTGAACAGACACATATCCAGAAGGAAAAGTCGGCCCCAACAAATCTGGCAAAACCAGTATAAATACAGGGCACCAGTTCTCATTTGACAGCATCTAAGAATTGCAGACAGCAAGTGGTGTGCACTGCAATTCCCAGTTTGGTGCGCACGTGTGGAGGAGAGTTGCAGGTGCAATTGCTGCAGCTAGCAGTTTTAGTGTTGGCTTGGACTATCTCTTGGCTATGGTTTGGACTATCTGATCAGCTATTGTCGGTGCACTATCCTTGGAGGAAGATGCGCTACACCTTGTTTGGCTATCTAGCCTAGGGTTTGCTTCCGGAGTAATTCTCAGTCAAGGTTAAGGTGCTTGGAGGGTCGCTTCGGCCTATGGTTGGGTGACAAGGGTATCGTCAATGGTAAAACGAGCACACAATCTTCTATATTCTAACACCATCTTCACCACGAAAGGTTTTAAATTGGTCAGTGGAGCCATTACTTTATGTAAGGGGTTAATAATGGAACAATGTGCAACATTGATGTGACTACTCATTTCATGGATAACATTGATTCAACATCCATGTAGAAAAGCAAACCAATGGGAGAAACATAGATGTTAAGCTTGATGTAGTGGTATCGAAGTATGGGACACCTTGGAGAGAAGACAAGAGATTTGCATCAATAATATTTTCCATGGATTAGAAGGTAAACATCTTTATTATTTCGAGTTATGTGAAGCCTCTATCCTTGGAAAACATAAAATAGTTTATAATCCTTCAAGTGATTACAAAAATCAAGATTTATGAGCTAGTGCATTCAAACATTTATGGGCCAACAAATGTGGCTTCCATTAGTGTAGAGTTTTTGAGATACTTGCACAAAAGATCTATCTAACAATCAAATGTACACATCTGCAAATGGTGTAAAGAGAAGACAAAAAATGGAGGAAATAATGAAAGAATTTCTATTAACTGAATGGGAAAAAATGATACAATACAAGTGATATACTCAATATCACACAACTAAATCACCATAGTAGTCAACTAATGTGCATTAGGAGTGTTCTAGAGAGATATGCCACACACTCGCAGTCACTGGAGTCAACCACCACCTAGTCCTAGTTAATTGGCCATGCAATCGTCAGTTAACTAGTCAAACGAGAGTGAAACGAGGAGGAGATCACTCACACATGTTGAATACGCCTTATTGGTGATGATCCCAATGCAAGTGTGCATTACTGGTGATGATCTTGAGGTTAGCATGCAACACTTGGTGATAAAACCAATGTTGACATGCAACACTTCAATCAACTAGTCTAATTGAATGGTAACTTGGAGTTGACTAGAGGGTATGTGGCACCCTTGTCTAGAGGAGAATATCCTCAATGAGGGGAGAATATCTCAGACTAAGGGACCCTCAACATATCCAAATAAACATAGGAAAATAAAATGAAAAGAAAATCCTAGGTGTGTGTAATATCTCCAACACCCCCCTGAACACTACTAGGGAGTATACATAATGAATGGGTCTCGACAACAGAAGCTATGTTAGGTACCCATGAACAATGCAACTAATGAAAACTGAAATAAAGTGAGGAAAGAGGGAAAACCTCATGGGAAACTCCCCCATCAAAATACAATGTATCAAAAGAAGAGAAAGACAGTTGTTAGGCAACTATGTCCTTCACTCCAAGATGATCGTGCATAGAGTGAAACTTTTTCTCAATGAAAGTCTTGGTGAATATGTCAACAGTCTGTTCAAAGGAAGGAAAAAATTGAATGTCAATGATCCTCTCGTGGATCAGATATCTTATGTTGTGCATATGGATCTTGATATGCTTTGTTCGTTGTCACTGCACTAGGTCTCTGCAAAACTTGAGAGTAATTTGGTTGTCACACCAAATGACATTCGGTCTGCGGAACTAGATGCCCAACTCTATAAGGAATTTTTGTAGCCACAATGCATGGATGGTGATGTTAACTACTCCTTTGTACTCGACCTTGGTTGAAGATAGAGCAATATTAAACTACTTCTTGCTCAACCAACAGATAGGCCCTGAACCCAAATTGAGAGTGTATATGGATGTGGACTTGCGGTTAGTACCATCGCTAGCCCAGTCAGAATCGACGAATCCTATGAGATCCAACTTGCAACTTGATGCATAGTGGATCCCATAATTGATGGTGCCCTAAACATATCTGAGGATATGCTTGGAAACCTTCCAATGTAACTCATGCAGCTCTTGCATGTACCTAGAGACTACCCCTACTGCCTATGATAGATATGGTGGGGTGTGTGTGAGATAAATAAGGCTCCCCACAAGTTGTCGATACAAGGTGTTGTACACCACTGGTGTATCCCAACCATCCTCAATTCTAACCCCATATAAGAAAGGTGTAGGTGAAGACTTGCAGTCTGTCATGTGGAATCTCTCCAAGAGATCCTAGGCATACTGATCCTGAGATAGCTTGATGCTTGTAGCACCCTGGCTGATCTCAAGACCAAGAAAGAAATGGAGTGGACCCATGTTCATCATCAAAAACCTGTCGTGAAGAATTCCCTTGATCGAGGCAATTACTGAAGCTGAGATGTCAATGATCAAAAGATCATCCACATACAAAAGTAGGATCATAAATGAGTCAGTGGTCCTCAACATGTATACATTTGGATCGGATTTGCATCTGAAAAAATTCTTGGAGAGCAAGAAGGATTCCATCTTTGCATACCATGCTCTAAGATCCCGCTTGAGGCCATAGAGCGACTTTTTGAGTCTACACACTAAAGATTAATTATGTATGAATTCAAGTGGTTGTTCTATATAAATCTCCTCTGAGCGATCCCTGTGAAGAAAAGCATTCTTCATGTCCATATGATTTACTTTCCATCCCCTGGATACTCCAATGGGAAGGGATAACCTGATAGAATCCAACTTTGCTACTGGAGCAAAAATCTCATCATGGTTGATCCAGTGTATCTGCTGAAATCCCTTGGCAACCAATCCTACCTTATGTTTGCTCACATGTATGTTCATCGCCTTTTTGGTCCTGTAGACCCATCTGCATCTAACAAGATTCATGTCTAAAGGAAGCATAACCAAATCCCAAGTATGTTCTCGAGGAGAGATTTGTAATCCTCCTGCATGGTTGCTTCCTAGAAGGGGTTCCCTAAAACTTCTTTGTAGGTTTGTGGGTTTGAAGACTGAACCATATAACAATGTGGAGGCATCGTGGGTTCAGTGGTAGTGAGTACATGAGGAGGATCCTCATACTGAGATCTGGTCCTCCTCGGATCCGTTGGATCCCCAACAAGGTCTCATGCATCCTGAAGTGTGGATTGTGCCCACTTGGGAATTTTCTCTAGCTCCTCATCTGCATGTACTGAATCTGCATCTGAATGCTATGACTCTGTATTGGAACTCATATCTAAATTGGAGTATGAATGTGCAAATTCATCATCTCAAATTGGTGGAAGGACAAGAGTATCTGCATGCGGTTCTTGTGGAGCATGTGAGAGACTTTCCTCAAATTTAACATTGCGCTCAATGATGAGTTGGTCTTTAGAGAGATCAATAAGTATGTATCCTTTCACACCGTCTAGGTAGCCAACAAAAATACATGTAGTGCTCTATGGATCTAGTGCTTTCCTCTTCTCGTAGGGAATGCAATCCCATGCTCATGATACAAAGATACGAAAGTGGGTGACTTTTGGTTTGTTGTCACTCCAAGCCTCGAAAGGAGTTTGATCCTTGACAGTGATGTGAGGGGATTTGTTATGGATGTAGTTGGCACAATTAAGTGCTTTGGCCTAAAAATTCTAATGAAGTGACCTTGCATGCAACATGTAAGAGACCATCTCCTTGAGAGATATGTTTTTACTCTCAGCAGCCCTGTTCTACTATAGAGTGTATGGTATTATGTGCTGCAACCGTACCCCGATCTCAAGACAAATATTTTGAACATCTTTGTTGTCATACTCCCTGGGCCCATTATCTGTATAGAGAGATTTGATCTTTCTCTCTGAATGAGTCTCAACAAGTGCCTCAAACTCTTTTAGGTTCTAAAAGACCTCTGACTTTTGTCTGAGAAAAAATACCTAAGTATAACTTGAGTAATCATCCAAAAATGTAAGCACATAACTTCCCTTACCAATGGATGGATGTGGGAATGGACCCATGAGATCACTGTGAATAAGATCCAATGGAGAGGAGGCCCTGTGAGCCTTCCCTTTCTCGAACTTCTCTTGAGGATGCTTTCCAAGGACACATCCTTCACAAACCCTTTCGGAAAAGTGGATATCAGGTAACTCGATGACCATCCCCTTCTTGCTAAGCTGTTGCATGTACCTGAAGTTCAGGTGATCAAACCTCTTGTGCCATAATATACTACTGTCATCATCATGTGTAAGTAGTGCAGAGGAATCAGGCTCAATAAACTTAGTAAAAGTATATAACTTAGATTTATGATTTACCTCCCCGACGACAATTTTGGAGTTATCTTACATGTCGAAAATGGACACGGAGTCTAGTGTGAACTCCACCTTTTTTCCCAAGCTTGTGTGTGTAATTTGGTACACTAAGAGCAGATTCATGGAAAGTTTAGGAACATGGACAACGTTCTCAACGCTTCCATGATCTAGTTCGAATCTTCCTTTTCCGGTGACCTCGAGTGGAGAGTCATCCCCCATGAGGATAAGAGGTCTCGTGCATGCAATTATAGAAGATATAATATCCTTTGTGTTTTCCATATGGTGGGAAGCACCTGAATCTACAATCCAAGTGTTAGGAGAAGAATGTACAACAACTAATGCACGAGGATTACCTTTCTTATGGGCTTGATATTTTGACTTCTTTTTGGCATCCTCGAGAATGAAGTCCCTAAGATTGTTTTTCTGAAGAATTTGTGCCATTTGATCAATCTACTTCTTCATGCAAAATGATTTTGGATTGTTCTCGCAATTGCAGTAACCACACTTCTTCCCTTTCTTGATTTTTCCACCTTTGGAACCAGAGGAATCATTGAAGGGTTTGGAGTACCCTTCCTTCTTTGGATATGCATGTGCCTTTTGTTTGCCTTTCCTTTTGGATTTAAGATTTTGAGAGTTGTTTCCATCATGCACAATAAGTGCATGTGCCTTTGAACCCTTGATTATGCCCATCTGAATGAGCTTATCATGCTCCTATGTCAAAGCCTCAATAAACTGTGACAATGAAGGCATGGTCCAGGTTGCTCCTGCAGTGAATCTGGTAGAATGAAATGTGGAGACAAATACATTGAATTTCGGTCCAAGTTTTTCCATGATAGCAATAACTAATTGTTTTTTTCTGTTTGGATTTGTTGATACCACAATCTTTCAATTCATGAAGGAGAGATTTAAATTTGGTGAAGAAATCTTGGAGATTTTCAAAGTTCTTCGGATCTAAGGAGTTTAGTTCTACTTTGAACAAATGGCCCCTCGTTTCATCCTGCTTGCCAAAGAGTCCTTCCAAGGTGGTCCATATCTCATTTGGTGTCTTGCATGCATCGATGTGAAACCATAGATCCAGAGAAATAGTCATGCATGGGAGACTGTGAGCCTCATCCATGAGATTTAGGTACTTGGATTTTCCAATGCTGAGGTGGGTTTTTCTTATGTGGCCATGACTATCTAGTACAAGACTTTGCCCCTGATATGGAGTATAATTATTGTCTTCCATTCAAAATAGTTATATGGCATTAGAATGGCAGATGCGGGAAATTCCATTTTTCTTGTTGCTTTGTTCTGTCTTCGGTACCCGCAAAAGAGTGATGGTGACAATCCTTGCTAGTGGTCTGTGGGATCTGATACCATGTATATTTTATGAGATACTTGCACATAAGATCTAGCTAACAACCAAACGTACACAACTTGCAAATGGTGTGAAGAGAAGACAAAAAAAGGAGGAAAGAATGAAATAATGTTTATTAACTGAATGAGAGAAAATGATACAATACAAGTGATATAATCTGTATCACACAACTAACTTTCCATAGTGGTCAACTAATGCACATTATGAATGTTCTAGAGATATCTAACACACACTGGCAGTCACTGGAGTCAATTGCCACCTAGTCCTAGTTAACTGGCCACGCGATCGTCAATTAACTAGTCAAATGAGAGTGAAATGAGGAGGAGACCACTCACGCATGTGTAATGTGCCTTACTGATGATGATCCCAATGCATGTGTGAATTACTGGTGATGATCTTGAGGTTAGCATGCAACACTTGGTGATAAAACCAATGTTGACATGCAACACTTTAATCAACTAGTCTAATTGAACGATAACTAAGAGTTGACTGGAGGGTATGTGGCACCCTTGTCTAGGGGAGAAAATCCTCAATGAGGGGAGAATACATCAGACTAAGGGACCCTCAACATAGCCAAATAATCATAGGAAAAGAAAATGAAAGGAAAATCCTAGGTGTGTGTAATATCTCCAACAATTAGAGGATCTAGATATTTCAACATTGTCATTAATCACTTATATAGAAAGTCATTAGTTTACTTTATGAAGCTCAAGAGCAATGCTCTCAAGGTCTTCAAGATGTTTGTGTCTAAATTTGAAAGGAAAACTACCAAGAAGGTGAAGGCCTTTAGGAGTGATAAAGGTGGTGAGTATTTTTCCAAATATTTTGATTCATTTTGCAAGTCAAGTGAGATTATAAGGTAGAGGTCAACTCCATATTCACCATGACAAAATGGAGTTACTAAAAGGTTGAATGGGACATTATTGGAGAAGGCTAGAAGCATGATAGTGGATGTTGGATCAAGTGAATTAGAATTTTGGGTTGAGGTTGTGCATACAAAAAATTATGTGAAAAATTTACCACCTAGATCCATTTTGGGTGGTAAGACACTAGAAGAGGCCTAGAGTGGGAAAAATCCCTCTATATCACATCTTAGAATTTTTGGATATGGGGATTAGATGAAGGTACCCAAGGAGAAAAGGAATAACCTAGACACTAATTATGTCAAGTGCATTCATATGGGTTATAATGAAGGGAGCAAGGGATACAAGTAGCGGATTCCATTGGAGCATCATCATTCATATAGTTTGGATACGGTGTTCAAATAATATTTTCTTATGGGATATGAGGCTAAAGATTTTGTTCATACACGTTAGGTGCAACATGGGGTTATTATAGAAGTTAAAAATCAATAATATATAATTGATGATCATGTAGTAGAGCAACTAGAGATGGTTGAGGCAAGTGACAATCATGTTAGTGCCCCATTGCATGATCTCCAGTCGCATACAAGTCAAGAAGTTGACATTATTAGAGAAGAGGACGAGGTGATTGTTAACCCATAAATGATGAGGAGAAGTTTCAAATTTTTGGTTGGAATTCCCAAAAAGATCAAAGAGATCAAGATCTAAGAATAAGCCTTCTACAACGAAATGTGAGCAATTGGCATGGTTCTAATCCTTCTATTTTTGGCTATTTTGCTTTGTCTTCCATGTGTCATTAACCCATAAATGTGAAAAAAGCTCCTAGCAATAACGAGACAACTCATTAGAAGAAATCCATTAAGGACAAAGTGGGGGCTCTTAAGCAAAACTAGATTTGGCATCAAGAGTTACTCGAAGGTAGGAAGTAGTTGGTTGCAAATGGGCATTTAAGAAGAAGTATAGAGTGGATGGTGATGCAGAGAGATATAAAATTCAACTAGTAATAGATGGATACTCTCAAGTCAAGGGTATATATTATGATGATACTTTCTCCCCGGTAGCCAAATTATACTTTATTGGATCATTGTTGGTGTAGTTGTATATTATCGAGAAATTGAGCAAATGGATGTGATGACAACTTTTCTTCATGGAGACCTCAAGGAGGAAATTATGCATCATGCACAACCAAAATGATTGGAGGTAATTAGGAGAAAAGTCTTGGTGTGCAAGTTGAATAAATCATTGTGTGGTTGGAAGAAGTCCCCAATGCAATGGTGCCAAAAGTTTGGTAGATATGTGATTAGATAAGGCTTCATAAAAAAATAATGTTGGTCATTGTGTCTATTGCGGGCAAGAAGACAATCACTTTATAATTACGGTCTTATATGTTGATGATATTAACTTAATTAATGATTTTGAGAAATTAGTCAAGGAAACCAAATATGAACTAATAAGTGAGTTTGACACAAAGAATTTTGGTCCATTTCATTATTGTTTGGGTATTGAGGGGAGAAGAGAGTAGATTAATAGAAATTTTTGGATTAGCCAAAGGAATTATGTTGAAGACATATGCTTGAACTCTTTAGGATGGATAGGTGTATGTAAATCGATACTCCATCATGTGTGGGAGTATTTGTATCTAATGTAATGAATCATAAGAGTCAACAAGAATAATATAAAGAAATAATAGAGCGAGTGCCATATCCTAGTGTAGTTGGAAATGTAATGTATACAATGGTGTGCACAAGACCGAACTTAGCATGTGCAATGGGAGTTATGAGTAGGTTCATGGCCATTCCTGATAAAGAACTAAGGACATTTAAGAATCCATACTTATATTAAAATGTACAAACCTCAATGAATCTTACTAATTCTTCAAATTCCAACTATAAAATGTTTGGCAATAATTTTGTAAAAATATTCAAATTTCTAAGAATTTTATAAATTTCTAGATAAATTTGGCGACTTTTAGAGAAAAATATTTGTATTCTATAGAATTTAGGTGAATTATTTTTAAAAAATGGAATTTGGTAAATCTTCATTTGGAAAAAACGTGTACGATTATCCCAATAGTGAAATTTAGCCCCTTAATTTTCCCTTGTAAAGAACATTGGCCAACTATAAAAGGAATATTAAGAAACTTGCAAGGCATTAGTGATTATGCTACTTTATATCATGGAGATAGAAACATCAAGCTTAGAGTGCATGGTTTTATTGACTCTAACTTTGGTGATGACATGGACAAGGGAAGGTCCACATGTGCATGCCTTTTTACCTTATTTGGAGGAGTTGTAAGTTGGAGGAGTAAGACGTAGCCAGTGGTTGCCCAGTTTACTATAAAGGCAAAATTTATTGTTGCTACAAAAGGCTTCTATGGAAGCAATTTTGCTAAAAAAATCATGCAGACAATTTTAGACATGGGCCCATGCCCTTATGATGTGACAATAAGAATGTTATTGAGTTGACAAAGAATCACAAGTTCCCTACAAGAACACAATATATTGTGGTAAAATTCCATTATATCAAAGAAGTGGTAGGGTCATGTGAGTGGCACTACACAAGGTGAAGACTCGAGACAATGCAATTGATGCTTTGATCAAGGCTTTGGATGGAAGGAAGTTTGCTTGGTGCAAAGGCAAGGTGGGCATACAACCTTGTTAGTAGTCATTGCCTAGAGGGGGATTACACGGGAATGTGTTAATTACTCTTCGATAATGGTATTATCAAGGATGTATAAAGCGTACTAAGTCGACATGCTTATCAAATGTCATAATCAATCATCAATGAATATTAATAATAATTATTACCACACATTGTGTTAGGTGAGAATGATGATTATCTCATCTAGGGTTACATCATTACCATGCTAAGTGTCATGCCCATTGACATTTTATTTTTATATAGAAAGTTTTGGGAGATTAATACATGGTGTAATTGACATATGATATTTACTCTTGTGATTCTTTGGAAGAAGGATCAACATTTTACTAACCTTTTCTGGTTTGTCATCATTGGAAACCGACCATCAAACTTTGTTGAAACTGTAATTTTGGATTAATAAGATTGTTGTTTTTAATGTAGAAATGGATTCAACACCCTCAAATAACTTTATTGCAGCTGGATTGTGCAATGTTAACCTCTAATATCTATGATTCCATTAATGCAAAATGATTCTTGCCAAATTTTAGGCAAAAAAAATCAGTTTTTCGTCACGTTGTTCTAAGTGATCGAAAAATAACCATTTCATTGCATGTTTAGACTACTGCAATTATTTCTACTTAATCAATAATTTAACGATTAGTTAAGTGACCCACAATTACTACTCTATACTCTTATGTTATGTTTTTATTCCTATCTTTATATCTTGTCATATATATATATATATATATATATATATATAT
>ML845952.1:0-26256 GCA_009831015.1 Picea engelmannii | reverse complement strand
AGAATCAATATCAATTCACTAAAGGAGGTCATGATTATGTGGTTCATGCTCATCGTGTTAAAGCAAATACAACAATTCAAACAATGGAACAATTAAAGAAGGCAGTGCAAGCAAGCAACAAACCGATAATTGTTTCAAATGAAGTCATTGATCTTAAGCAAGAACAAGACATGGTTGTTGAATGGAAAATCAATCATAAATTGCTTCAAGATAAGCTCATGTCGTGCAGATATTTCAAGTATATCAGCTCATTTGCAGTTGTATTTTTGATGTTGTCATTAGCAATGTTTTCTACATGGATGATAGTGGCTTCAGTAAGATGTAACAGGGTTCAAATGGCTAACAATATACTGTCAGTTGTCATGATTGTGTTACAGTTGATCTTGATGAGACAGGTGCACAGGACAGATTTTAGAGATAGCGGACAAGCCAGGTGGCCTATCCCGAGCTTGTTGACTGGTCAGTAACCTTTTGGGGACCAAAAGGTCTTTTTTTGGGGAGGTTTGATCCAGAATCGGATCCAGAAGCCTGACAGGGTTTAAAAATGCTCAAAAATGAAAGTGCTCGGAATGCAACGAAACTAATGCCATTGCGTCCATCTCGTCTTCCTGATTCTGGTGGTATATTTACTTTGTCAAATGGGCTCTGTATGAACAAGATATCACGTTCTGTCCGAAAAGCCAAATAGGGAAAAAAAAATGGGATGACTGTATAGTCCGTACAGTCCATACAGTGCCACGTGGCATGATGACTATACAGGCCGTACAGCTGACGTGGCAGCTCCAATAGGCGACACATGGCAGAGCATGGCAGGTTGATTTGGTGTACAACTGGACCTATCCAGAGGTGACACGTGTCACCACTGTAAGGGTGACACATGGCACGGATGACGTCAAAAGCTGACGTAACAGGGCAGTGACGTGGCAGATGTACAGCGACAGGTGGAAGACATGTGGGACTACTCAGCGATTGACACTTGGTGACTGGTGGTTGGTTTTTGAGGTGCCACATGGCCCAATCATGGGCTGCCATGTGGCACCCTGTGGTTGGCTAATGTTTTTGTCAAAACTTATATGGCTCGGTCGGGGTCGAACCCGCGACCTCCTCTCCGGGGCAACAGACTGGCAGGGCTGGGCTAACCGCCCACCCCATGCATGGTTCTTTTTAATTATACGGTTTAAAAATTATTTGAGTTTGGTTGATGGTTTATGCGGCAAGGGAAAGGGTTGGGGCTTAGCCCCAACCCTCGGCGCAACATACAACACACCACACAACCGCAACCATGTAACCAGGAGCCAAATAGCGTGGAGTTTAAAAACATATGCGGGTGTTGTGGATAGGGACTAGCCATGGATCCTGGGTGGATCCCACAGGACCGGGGCCTATCCACAAAAAGGGCGTGGGAAGTTTTATATTGTTATAGTTCATGGCCATATGCCTATGTGCCATGACCGGGAGCCAGCAGACAGGGGGCGCAGGAACAGGGAACGCCTGGCCACATGGTGGCCCATATGACCATGCCAGAGGGTGTGTGCATCGATGAAGGGGATAATGCCTATTTTTAATTCAAAAGTGGGCTTTTGGTTATGTATTTGGGATTTTATTGATTTAATGCTTGATTTTATTTGATTTTCTCCATTTTTGGGAGATATTGGGCATTTTTGGAGCCCAAATTTTGGGAGGAAGTTGGAGATGAGAAACCAACTTCAAATCTATATAAACCAGGCCTATTTGAGGCCATGAGGAGGTATTCAGAGTAGAGTTATGTTGAGGAGAAGCCAAGCCAAAGCCATTTTTATGCAGGGAAGATATTCAGTAGCAGACACTGTCGGGCCATTTCTGGGAGCTCCGGACGTCCGTTTTGCATGTCGTTTTCTTTACAGGGTTCTTGAGATCTTGACGAACATGACCAAATAATTCTTGTAGCCATTTGGCATTGCAGCGATGTACTTTTGAGATTTTGAATAGAAATAAAGAAGCCTCCCCCACAGAGACAAAGGCCCAGAGACGTAGGCAAAGTTGTGTTGAACTCCATTATCAATCTGCGTGTTATGGTTTGCTGTCTATTATTTCATTTCAGATCTGCATATGTGTATATGGCTGTCATAATTCCTCTTCTTTCCTCATTCTTTCACTAAGTTTTCTCGAATGGTTAATTAATGCATGCAAAATTAAAACTCAACCATAGTCATTAAAAGATCCTACGGATCATTATGGTTGCATCTCTGATATATTTCTATTATATTATTGGATATACGTGATATCTCTATGCATTTCTTTATTATGTCTCTTCTCTCATTTCGTGCCGAAAATAATCTGGATCAGTGGTATCAGAGCATGTTGTACTTGATCATTTTTTTTCATTGCATGTCCCTGATGAGGTCCGAGTATAGCAAGTTGGGTCTCGAGATTGTCTCTCTTGAAGACAATCGCTCTCGTACACCCAAGAAACCCTCAATGGCAGAAGAAAATAAAAACGATGGAGCAGACGATCCTATCAATATGTTGTTTGAGCAAGCTCTCACACGACAGAGAGACGAAATGATGGAGAATTTTGCCCACATCCTTAAACACCTGCTGATAGCATCAGGCACATCTTCATCAAGTGGCCACTTTGGAAGCACCTCTCCTTTCAAGGTACAAGTTAATTTTGATATTCCTGTATTTGAAGGACAGATAGATGCAAAAGCCCTAGAAAAATGGTTAACTTTGCTAGAAGGTTATTTCTTTGTTCACAAATTTTTCAACAAAGAAAAGATCACCTTCGCACTCCTTAAAGTTCTCCCTCATGTCAAAAATTAGTGGGAAACTTACTGGGAGCAAAGTTCCACAGAGGACTCTGGAATATATGGGGTTGATCCCACTTGGGATTTTTTTTGTGGATGCGGTAAAGGAACAATATTACCCTATTGGCAACTATGAGGACCAGTATATGAGATGGACCACAATGCGGCAAGAGAGGGGACAAGAAGTTCTAGAGTTCACCAATACCTTCCATACCTTGCACACCAAGATGGGTATCAAAGACTTTGAGCAAAATTTGGTTCTGAAATACCGTGAGGCTCTACATAGATACATCCAGACTGAAATGGATTTTCTAGACATCTCATCATTCAGTGCTTCTTATCGATATGCTATTAAAATTGAGAAGAAATTTAAGCACCAGAACAAACAGGAATTCAGGTCTGCAAATCTGCAACAACCAAAGTATGACAAATATGGTCCTAACAAACAGCATCTCAAAAACCAATCCAAGACACAGGAAAAGAAGGGTCACGAGAAGAAAAAGAAGGACACCGAAAAATGGTGTGATTTCCACAAAATCCCCTCGCACAACACCAATGAATGTCGCTCAAAATAGTCATTGGTGTCTAAGATCAAAGAGAAGGAGCCAAACCCTGATTCAGAATCTAATTATGAAAATACTGGTAAAGGACAAATCATTGATGCAGACCCCACTGCTATTGTCGCAGCCGCAACAATTCAACCAGAAGAACCAACAGATCCTGAAGAGGGGGAGCACCTTTTTCACTCATAGATGTGGGTGAAGGGGATCTTGCTGCATTTTATTGTTGATAGCGGAAGCCAAAAAAACCTCATCTCAACAGAGGTCGTCAAACAGTTGGGATTGTCAACAACACCACACCCGTAGCCATACAACATCGGGTGGCTTCAGCAAGGATGAGATCTTCATGTCATCCAACAGTGTCGATTGTCATACGGCATCCAAACCTTCAAGGATGAGGTATTATTTGATGTTTCCCCACTGGATGTTTGTGATGTTCTCTTAGGCCAGCCATATATGTGGAGACGCCATGTTCTTTATGAGTCTCGACCCCGTAGTTTCATTGTTACTTTGGGGGGTCATTTCTACAGAATACCAGAGGTAGTTCCAACTATTGTTCCGCCTAAAAAGTGTCACAGGGTAGTATCTCATACTGCAAAATTCAACTTCTTCACAATCTGTTCAAAAGGGGAACAAAAGGACACTACAACCACTAAAGCCTCTCCCCCTGCACCTTCTATCCAACAGAAGCAGGTCGACAAGGTTGTAGAAAAGTGCAAAGATTCCTTCTGCACACCTTCCTCTCATGTATATAAACTTGTTGAATAGCCTCAGCTTCAACAGTTTCATGACATACTTCCACAAACTAAGCAATGCGACGTCTCCAACAATACAAGCAGCTCACCAAGATGTAGATCCAACAAATGCTTTTCCCTCTCCCTCGGGAACTCATCGCAATGGAGACCATTGCTTCCTAAGGAGGGAGGATTGATCCAGGTGGATATCGGTGGCCACCCACCTTTTCCGACTCTCTCAAAACAGTTTTCTAGCAATTTTGGCAATTTACTATTTTTAGTAGGTTTTAACTTCCGGGGCCATTTTGAGGGCCTAAATGAAGGTTTTTCGATATATAGGTTCTCAATGATATTTCAATGCATTATTAAGCTCCCAAAATTAATCTCCTTGGCGATACCTTTCCAACGAGCTATCATACGCCTAAAACGAAGATCGTATGCAAAAGTTACGACCCCGGGAAGTTGATGTGCTAACTTACCCAAACGAGGCCCACATGACTTTTGGCACTTCATCTCCTAGGGTTAGGTTTTTGGATGTCTAGGGTTTTCGGCATTCCTTTTTATTGTAAAAATGCCTTCAGATCCTCATTGTAATCATCTTCTTGCGAATGCGAGTAGCCATCACATCTCTTCTCAAAGATATGTTGCCACCATTCTAGCGAGTCTTTCACTCTATATTTTTACAGTCTCTGTACATTTCTTTCATTAACATAAATCGTGTATTACTATATCTCTATGTTTATGGTTTCATCTCTGATATATTTCTGTTATATTATTGGATATACGTGATATCTTTGTGCATTTCTTTATTATATCTCCGCTCTCATTTCATGCCGAAAATAATCTGGATCAAGATTTTTGTTCCCACCTTGGGGGGACTTATCCATACACTAACCCCTACTCTTTCCTTGCTGACGGCTCCGTCGAAGCTCATGTTCCAAATTTATTTCTCCACGTGGTTTCTCGGGTCTGTGCATTCTTCTGCTCGACACGTGTCCTTATCCTCGATAGTAATGATGGTCACTAACTCTTCCCCTTCAAATCTTAGGTCATTGTAGAATATAGAGGAGATGATCTCGGTGTCGACGAAGTCGATAGATGGTTGTTTGGATGGGTCTTGCTACTTACCATGTATTTCAGCAACACTTCTTTTTACAACCATCTCTCTTGGCCGAAGATAGGAATGGTGGCATATGACATATCCATCTACAAGGTTCCCTTCAATTTCGTGGCCCATGACCTGGATAATAGCATGCCAAATTTAGGGGGTATATCGGCCACCACCACATCCATAACCATATTCTTAGAAGGGATTTGGGACATCAACACAACCAAATCTTTGATCAGACCCAAACATTTCAGTTTCCTCGAGTAGAAGGAGAAAAGATCCTTATAGGGCCTGGTGATGTCCAAACCTAACTCATCCATGACCACTTTGGGCATGATATTGTGCAACGCACCTGAATATAGCATGGTGTTATGCAGAGTCATTTCATGGATTTTGAGGCTGACGTAAAAAGGGGGAACGTCCTCGGTATTGCTCGTTTCTTCCACACACAGACCAAACAAAATGGCAAGGTGATCATCCTGGACATTCAAGGTTTCAGGAGTCTCTCCCATCTTTAACATTTTAATAATCCGATATTGATATTCTCCTTTCTTGATGAGCTCGTTGAAAGGGATGATGATTTTAATTTTGGCCATTTCGTTCTCAAAGCTAAGGGGGGGGGCACTTTTTCTACCTCATTGATGCCCGTCACCCAGCTTGTTTATGGCACTTTCCTCAGAACCTCCTCCTTTGACTTTCCCTTTTCGATCGCATCTTGGTCGGGTTGTCTTTCTTTGGTCGATTCACAAAAGAGTTGTTTGCTTTGGGTTCCCTTATGGGATTCGTCTCCCGAGGTTCTGCAGACGCCTTTCTAGTCCTGACATTGTATTGATTTTGGAACTACATGATGGCATTGTGATAACCCTTCCTGAATTCCTCTATTTCCCAAGATAGCGTATCATCAGTCTGCAGCATGATATCATCATTTGTGCTCATATATTGATCGTTTTCTCCCTTCATCAAGAAAATGCGTGTGTTTGTTTCGTTGCAAGAATTCATTTGATCTTGTATCATCTGATCAAAATCTTTGTCTGCATAATTGTTTTGGAACGGGGGCCTTATTGTTTGGTCGCCATGGTCTCTCTATTCCCTCTGCCTGATTTGTGGGACCAAACCTCTTATAAGGTTTTGATTTATGGGCTAGAGGTTATGTTGTTCTCGGGCGGTGAGCTTATTTCCCACGAACATTCTTTCCATCAGCCTCTCCATCGTCTTCATCATTAAGTCGAACTTGTCATCCGAGGGTCGAGAAGTCGATGGCTACACATCTCCTTGGGGATTCTTCCTACCTCTGTTGAATTTTTTTTTATCTTTCCCGACGCCATCAGATTTAATTCAACTTCAATTTCATCACTCATCATGGTGTCTAAATTAGCGGATCTTCTCTCCCTCAACAACAAGTCGAAATCATTGTCAAAAGAGTCGGTGTATCGAAGTTGTGTAGCCCCGAGAGGTTGTTGGACTTCTGTGGGGATTAAGTTCTAGACCCTCATGAAACAGTCTGAGAACTCTTGCACTGTCTCCTCTGGCGCTCTCTTCATATTTTTGTACTGCGTCAGTAGTTGCAAAGGATTCTTTTTGTCTCTCCATATAGAAATGACCGATGTTTTAAATACGGCAAAGTTGGGAATTCTTGCTTATTGAAGGGCCTTAAACCACTTCCTAACCTCTCCTGAAAGTCTCTGTGTGAACAACCTCATCTTCGCATCTTCATGATCCACCTATTCTAGATCAACGAAATCATTGAACCAATCCAAGATATTTTGGGTAGAGGTGTTTCCCTCGACATCATATAGCTTGATCGTCTGGTTGTAGTTCTGGGGAAAATCATGAAGTTGAGTTGGCAGGGAAAGGGGGGAAAATCTGACGGCCATTTCTCTAGGGGGGTTTTGGATTTGGGATGTTCTGAGCACGAAATATGGCAGCTTGCAGGATTTTGTTTGGTATCACAGACTGAAACCTCTTCTCATCGAAGAATATATCATCCAAGTTGGTTTATAATTTACACCTGAACAAGGTTTGTTCAAACAAGGTGTCAAAATAGAGATCGTCAATTATTTGTACACCGTCTTTGGGTAAGGATAAGTTTATGTCTAGGTAATAGAACGTGTCTGGATCCTGCTCCTTTGCCCTGCACAGAAGTTTCTCGATAACACACATGGGCTCTACAGAGTTCGGGTCAAGATTGGCTCTGGTATAAATTATCTTTGGAGCCAGGATTTCTGAGTCACACAGCCAATGTAGATGTTTGTCCCATTGTTATCCTCAGGGGTCAAAACTATATCTTTATTCGTTCTCCCAGGGAATATCTATTCAATTATGTCCCCGACAATGGCTCCAAAATGTTAGCACTCTGTAAACTCGTTCGACTGAGAAAACGAATGACAGAGGTGTTGATTTTTCAATAAGCTAGGATAATCATGTAGTTCATTTCAATTTTCATTTTTCTTAACCATAAACAAGAATGTTGCAGCAAGCAAGATCACAACAAGAAACACCATGCACAAGAACACAAGAAGTATCATGGGAAACCCTTCTCAACAAGGGAAGAAAACCCAACCAAATCCTTTGCTATATTATTCAAGAGAAATACCTTCACCACCAATAAGACTTAGCACACAAGAGGGTGCTCAAACCCTAGAAGACTAGTGCAGAAGAGAGGTGCGCACCTTTTCCCAAGATGGTGTACTTGATGAAATTTCCAAACTTGTAAGAAGGATATGATTCCACAATGGGGAATATTCCTTTACTTATATTATACTTGTCTTATCAATAGAAATGCTTATTGGCACAACAAGGACAACATCTGTAGACCACATTATAATTAATATTAACCAGATTAATTATCTTTTACATTTATTACTAATCACATTAAGGTGGGGCGACCTGTACCCTTTACATTACAATTAGGGTTACAGGAAGTTCTGAATCTTGAACAATATAGCAAGGGATATGATACACCCACTAGTTCTCATCCACTAGGGGCACATCCATAGGGATGTCCATATCTTTGGCTCACTACATTACACAAAAGAACCATATCTACACATGTTCACCTGTACTCGTCCACAGGCACATCCACTCTACAAATCTTCTTTCCCACTACCTCACACAGGAGAATCATCTGGAGTTTCTTGGAAACTCTGCTGCTCAAAGGAGGCTAATACATCATCTTCATTTATGTTCACATGACGATGCACCCAACACTTTGGGATTTCACGCGTTCACCTTGTGCTCGGCCACAGGCATGTCTAACTCAACAAATCACCTTTCCCACTGGATAATCATCTGGAGTTCTTCTCAACTCTCTGACTGGAGGAGGTCATCTCTACGTTCCATCTCTGTCTCAAGTAGGAACCACATACCCTTCTTAGGGGCTTTCTCCCAGTTTTGTAAGCTGGATAAAGACTCACATATCTACAATGATCCACATCTCATAGGTTTATAAGATGGAGAATGTCTCACATAGCTGCAATCATCAACACTCCCTCTCATCTAGGGAGGCATTTTCCACGAGGCCAAGTCTCTCATATAAATACTTGAACTTTGTTTTGGCAAGTGGTTTGGTGAATATATCTGCAATTTTTTCATGAGTAGAAATATATTGCACATGAACTATCTTCCTCTGCACCATGTCTCTGATATAGTGATACTTGATTTCAATGTGTTTCGATCTGTCATGAAACACTGGGTTTTCGGAGAGCTTTACACAGCTCTGGTTATCACAGTGAATAGTAGTAGGATCCATCTCATGATCGAATAAGTCATTCAAAATTTTGTGGAGCCTTATTGCTTCACGAACTACCACACTCAGTGCAATATACTTTGCCTCTATTGTGCTTAAAGCCATAGAGATTTGTTTTCTCCTACACCAAAAAACCATGGCCGATCTGATGATGAAGCAACAACCTGAGGTTCTTTTTCTATCTACTACACTTCCTGCCCAATCGACATCATCATATCCTTGCAGGCTCAAGTCCACATTGGATGCATATCTTAGTCCATAACCAATTGTGCCTTGTAAGTATCTCAATACGTGTTTTGAATTTATCCAGTGTGTATGTTTTGGTTGGCTCATAAAATGGCTAAGCACATTTACTCCATAGAAAATGTTTGGTCTGGTGTTAACCAGATACATCAGAGATCCAATCAACTGTCAGTATAAATTTGGATCTACATCTCCTAAATCAGTGTCACTCATTTTATTTAAATCCATTACCATTGGAGTAGGCATGGATTTGCATTTTGTCATACTAAACTTTTTGAGTATCTCCATAGTATATTTTCCTTGACTTAGGAAAATCTCATATGTTCTCCCTCATACTTCTAGTCCCAAGAAATAATGCATTAGGCCCAAATCCTTCACTTCAAATTTGGAAGTCAATGCTTGCTTGCATTCAACAATGAGTCTCTCTAAACCGGTGATGAAAAGATCATCCACATATAAGAACAAAATTAGACACTCATTGCCATCAATGTGATAATACAAGTTTGGATCAGCTGCACTTTTGTTGAAGCCCAAACTCATCAGAAATCCATCCATTTTCTCGTACCAAGCACGTGGTGCTTGTTTTAGACCATATAGGGCTTTCTTCAACCTGCATACATGAGATTTTTCATTGTGTACAATGAAGCCTTATAGATGCTCAATATAAAATTCTTCCTCAATTTCACCATTAAGAAAAGTTGTCTTTACATGCATCTGATGTAGCTTCCAACCCATGGAAGCAGTGAGTGCAATGATAGATCCGATGGAGGTATATATGGATACAGGTGAAAAAGTATCATCGTAGTCAATTGCCTCTTTGTAAAAACCCTATGGCCACAAATATTTATTGTATTTTTCAATGCTTCCATCAACAACATGTTTGATTTTGTAAATCCATTTGGAATTAACTATGGACTTTCCCTCTGGTCTTGGAACAACATCCCATACATCATTTTTTAATATAGATTGGTATTCTTTAGTCATGGAATATTTCCATACTTGTTCACCTGAAGCTTCTCCATGACAAGTTGGCTCTGAGTCAATAATGTGGGTCATGGTTGAAAGGTAGCTAGAGAATCTCTTTTTTCTCTTGCTTTCTCTGGTTACTCCTTCTGGAGATTTATTCCCTTCTGCTTCTTCTAAAGTAATGTTCTTCTGGATCTAATGAGGACTATGATTTTGAACATAGACTGTTGTCATACATGATTCTACCCATAGAGTCATAGGTAGACTCTGATCATGTATCATTGCTTTAGTTGCCTCAATGATAGTTCTTTTTTTCCTTTCAACAACCCCATTTTATTGAGGGTTGTAAGGAACTGTGAAATCCCTCTTGATTGTTGCTTCAATGCAAAAACTGTTGAACTCTTTTGAGGTGTATTCTCCTCCATTGTATGATCTTAATATTTTGATTTTTCTTCCGGTTAGGTTTTCAATTTGAGCTTTGAATTCTTGAAACTTGGCAAGGACTCCATCCTTGTTCTTCAAAAAGTAAATCTAAGTTTTCCTGGAGTGATCATATATGAAGAGTACATAGTATAAGTACCCATTTAGGGATGCAACATTCATTGGCCCACATACATCTGAGTGTATCAAGTCCAATATTTCCTTGGATCTATTGTCACTGCTAGGAAAGGAACCTTTAACATTTTTTCCAAGGGCACAACCTTTGAAAAATCCTTTATGTTGAATATGTATCTATGGTAGACCTGTTACCATATTCCCTAGAGTTGGAAAAACTGTATAATGAATGTGAGCAAGTATTCTATGCCATAGCTCACTTAAGTTGATAGTTTTATGTAATAAGGCTTGAACAGGTTTGATGGTCAATTTGTACAATTTGTTTTCTCTGACACCAATTACTTTGGAAGAGATTATATGAGAGTCATTATGCCATGCAAGAACTCTTCCTTCTGAAAAATTAATTTTGTAACCTTTGTCTTCCAAGGCCAAAATAGAGACAAGGTTTCTCTTCATTCCGAGTACATATAGTACTTCTTCTAGTTTAAGATGCATATATGAATCTAGTTGGAAGGTAGAAGTTCCAACTCCTCTCACATTATATCTGGCATCATCTCCAAGAACAACATGTATATGTGTCTCTTTCTCAACGAAGTGTGTTAGATGGATTCTAATACTGGTCATGTGTCTGGAGGCACCACTATCAATTAGACAAGTATTGTCATTAATAGGAACCATACCTGAGAGTGATGAGATGTTGATGTCTTTATTTCTTTGAGGTCTTGTCTTCCTGAAACTAAGCTTGCTTGAATAATCAAGCTTGCTTCCCATCATGATTTTGCTTATCTTCACAAACCCTTGTTAACTAGAGTAGAAAACCTAACATCTAGGATAGGCTAGCACTTTTAGGTTTTGTTGGGCTTATGATTGCCAATGATAATACTTTATAAATACAATAGCCCTAGTAAGTTGAATATCTTCTTCAATAAGTCGCAAAAATACAATTATGAATTTTTTCTACAGAATTTGGCAAAACCCTAGAGACCCTTGGGGCCAAAAAATAAAAATGCTTGGAGATGTAATATGAGACTTGCTAGAGGTAGGATGAAGGATTTATTACACTCCTATGTTATTTTTATCCCCAACGTCCAATTTTTGAGTGTTGAAAACCCTCAGAAGAGTAGGTCGTACAAAATTTCTCAAAACCCTAGGAGGGTCATACTGTTTCTGCAGAAGTGAGAGAGAATGGCTGGAAAGTGTTTGTGCAATGGGATATTCAAGACCTATGCTCTGATACCATGTTTATTTTTCAATAATATAGGTTAATCATGTAGTTCATTTCAATTTTCACTTGTCTTAACCATAAACAAGAATGTTGCAGCAACCAAGATCACAAGAAGAAACACCATGCACAAGAACACAAGAAGTATCCTGGGAAACCCTTCTCAACAAGGAAAGAAAACCCAGCCAAATCCTTTGATATATTCTTCAAGAGAAATACCTTAACCACCAATAAGACTTGGCACACAAGAGGGTGATCAAACCCTAGAATACTAGCACCCAAGAGAGGTGTGCACCTTTTCCCAAGAGGATGTACTTGCTGAAATTTCCAAACTTGTGTGAAGGATATGATTCCACAATGGGGAATCTTACTTTAATTATATTAGACTTGTCCTATCAACAGAAGTGTATATTGGCACAACAGGGTCGACCTCTCTAAGTCACATTATAATTAATATTAACCAGATTAATTATCTTTTACATTTATTACTAATCACATTAAGGTGGGGTCGACCTGTACCCTTTACATTACAATTAGGGTTACAAGCAGGTCTGACTCTCGAACAATATAGCAAGGGATCCGATACACCCACTAGTTCTCATCCACAAGGGGCACATCCATAGGGATTTTTGTATCTATGGCTCACTACATTACACAGAAGAACCAGATTTTCACACGTTCACTTGTGCTCGTCCATAGGCACATCCACTCTACAGATCTTCTTTCCCACTACCTCACACAGGAGAATCATATGGAGTTTCTCGTGAACTCTACTGCTCAGAGGAGGCTAATACATCATCTTCATTTTTGTTCACATGATGATGCACCCAACACTTTTGGATTTCACACGTTCACCTTGTGCTCAGCCACATGCACGTCTAACTCAACAAATCGCCTTTCCCACTGGATAATCATCTAGATTTATTCTCAATTCTCTGAATGGAGGAGGTCATCTCTACATTCCAGCTTTGTCTCATGTAGGAACCATGTACCCTTCTTAGGGTATTTCTCTCAGGTTTTTAAGCTAGATAAAGACTCGCATAGCTGCAATGATCCACATCTCACATGTTTGTAAGTTGGAGAATGTCTCACATAGATGCATTCATCAAGAAGACGCAACCTACAACCCAACTTTAAGGCCAGAAAATAGCCTTTGCAACATAGAGAGGGCTCTCTCTGAGACTTCATCTCTGTACAGGTTTTGTCTTTGAAACTATTGGCTAGATTTAACACTTATGTACAATACTTTTTGTTCTATTGGCAAGAGAACACGATACCTTGGGCCATGGAGTCAATTTCAGAAAACGAGACAAACAAATGACTTGGTGACTAAACTTGAGAGGATAAAGGTTAAGTAGGAAATGGTCTTTCAGTTCAAAATCGTTGTGTATGGAGAGAGAAAAACAAATGAAGCAATTCAGCGCACCGTTGGAGATGAATTATGAGTTCACTTAGAAGAAAACACAATTGTCTAAATGGTGAAATCTAGAGCACCGCATAGTGAATTATATATTTGAATAACGTTATGATTTAGACAAAATATAGATATGAATATAAATAACACAGGAAAGCATGTACATAAAGAGAGGTTACAATACATCAAACCAATACGATCAGAATATTTTCATCAAAGTTTTAGAACCTTTGCATTAAACTTCAATCGAGTTCGAAAGATACATTCAATAGTTATTGTCTCTATTACTTTTCCAACCAACCTGGCTTACATTGAAAAGATAAAATATATAGACAAGGGTGTGCCACTTTGGTTGCCCTGCCCTCCAACTACTATCCCTAGAAATTAGGCCCTGACTATTCTCTACTAGATGATCCTTTGTATGGAACTTTACTAAAAATAGAAACTGTATGTACTCAATCATACAATAACTGACATCTTTGCCATGACAGTTCGGTCATCAACAATATTTCATCATTAAGGAGTGATGTGTCGATGTTTTTCCTTTGACAGACTATTTGGATGATCAAGTACTTTGTTAGACTCCTACCACCCATTGTAACGGCCTTGATTTATGTCGCGCGATCATTTGTTGGAGCGTGCATGTGGCGGGTAACCACGGGCTGTCACAGGTGTTTCCAAGATGACAATGCCATTCAGGGGACAATGTCTTTCTTCAAATTGTTGTGTGTCCAACATACATTTGTCCTTTGTAATAGGTGTGTCTCTAGCATTGCACATCATATGCTTGTCGCGCGGGTACCTGTCAGAGTCCCTACTTCTCGATAGGAAACAAGACACAGGAGAAAAAATATGCACCACATTTGAGAAGACAAAAAATGGAGTCGGTCAATTATGCTTCTGGCCTTGTCTGTAGTTTTGATACCCGAAGCATTCTCCTAAGAGACCAGTTGCATCTTTTCAAATTCATTACTTGTATTTGCAAAACCTTGTTCCCTTTCAGCCTCTTCTACACACTAGCTAGAGCCACATGGACGTTTTCCATGGCTAGTCCACATTCCTTGAAGTGCTCTGCAAATCTCTCTTATGACATCCTCTGTTCTTCGTGTAGCTGGATGATTGTGTCTTGTGCTTCCTTGAGCTGTCTCTTGAGCCAAGTCATGTTTCCCTCTCAGCCCTTTGATGTTGATGCCTCGAGGTTCTTTTCTGCTAACTATTGTCTCAGCTCCCTGTTCTCTTGGTATAGCTCAGCAATAGCGAGTTGCGCTTGCTTTAGCTGTTGTGAATTTTCACGAATATTTGTGCCTTCAATGTCTAGCCTTCTCCATCTGTCGTAGGTTTCTCGACTTCAACCTTCAACAGGTTCCAGTAAAATGGCATACATGAGTAACTCTTTGGTAGTTGACTTTGCGTGCAGCTCGCTCGATGCTTGGGCCTCCCCGGACTCTTTGTTATTCCTTGGCCTTTCCCTCTTCCGGGGCATCGGTTGTTGGGAGGATAGGGCTTCCAGTGTCTTTCCTTCCTCCGTAGCCCTTCCTATTTCCACCTCTGCGCGGTGACATGTTACTTTTCCTGTGGGTAGAGGAGAATCTCCTTTGGGGTCTCTGGGGATGTCGACTATGAGTAGAAATGAATCCCATTTTTTTTCCATTCTCCTCAACTCTTCAACTATCAACAATTTGATTAGTGAGACATGAGATAGTTTCTTCTTCAATTGGTTTTCTTCAACCTAGACGTTGTCTACCATTTATCGGAGGCTTTGGTGCAAGAATAAAGGTAGGTTCAACAGTATCCTTCCTGTGAAATGCATCAACAATCTGATTTGATGTGGTTGTATTCTATTAGACCTTCCTTCACAGGTGAAATATTTTCTAATCGCCCTCAAGAGCTTCTGAAAAGGCTCTTGTAGATATCAACTTGGAACGCCTGCTTTGAATTTCTTGTTTAACTAGTCATTCTCGATGAATTCCTCATATCATAGCATGTCCAAAGGCATGCCTTTAGACCACCTTTCATCGCACGGAGGGATCTTTGTTGTGGCTAATAGAGTTTCCTCCATCACCTGGAATGTGATTCCTCCAATTATTGCGTGGAGCTCATTGAATCTGAGTGTGAACTGTTCTTCCAGTTTCATGTTGAATCCTTGGATTTTCTTACAATAGAACATGCATCCGACCTATTCAAAATATGCTCTGACATCTGGATCTTCATTTACCAATGTCAAGTTTTGAGGTTCAGGCCCCACATTTCTACCACTTCGCGCCCCTTTCCTTATGTTCTGGGATGTCTCCATGGTGCAACACGTGTTTTTTCTATACGCGTGGTGGATTTAGAACGGACCCAAAATGGTAATCTTGATTGACCCAAGTTTGTGATGTAGCTGATGGAAATCAGCTTTCCTGGGACGAGAAACTCAAGGCTCGCGGGAAAAATTACATGCAGTGCATAAAATTGGCTGGTGAATAGAATACAGACAGAGAAATTGGCATTTATAATTGGACTAGCGAGATATGGAATCATGACAGGGGACACTAAATCCATGGTGACTAGAGGTTTCGAAGCAGGTCGAATATTTTCGCAGCACATCCGCGCGATGGGTACACTTCAGAATGTGTAAAGTACAGTTGATAAGAGCTGCAGAGTATATGTGATATGAGCGTCATGATTTCTCATCCTTTCGGACTTCATAATGAGCTGATGATGGTCGTTTCATCTGTCGACGTGACTCCTATTTTAACAACTTGCCTCGACCTTTGGCATGTAAAACCTCCTCTTATGACAGGACACAATTCTTTGGGATAATCCCTTTACAATTTACACATGTTTGATTTTGACATCCCTTCCTAACTCCAAGTGACAATCGACCACTTGCTGACTTTGACCCATTTGTTGTTTCGTATCTGACCTCACACGCTTTGACACACGGACCATGACCTGACTAAGACCGACTCTAACTGAAAAAGTGACGGTGCTAACATCCCCCGTGTGCAAGATAAAGGCAAAATCGTTGTCTCTTGTTCCTCTCCTTCAAATGACTCTTCAAAATCAGTGTCCTCCCATATCCATCTGAAGGATGATTTTTCCCATCTTATTAGTGAGAAACAGCCTCAAGGTTCAAATCAACCTAAGGCTACTTCTGGAAAGTCAAAGGGGGATAGCAATGACAAAATAAGGATTTCCTCTCAGAGTGGAAAGTATGGATTTTAATTTATGTGTTTTTATGATTGATTTGTTGAATACATTGGTCTGCAAAAAGTTTGGAAAACAAGCTATTTTTTGGGGATAATGTGGATTATGTGGATATTTACATATTTTTGGATATGATTTGAATTATTTCTGATATTTAAATATTCAAATTTTGAAGGTATTTAAGGGAGTTACAAAGTGGCATGTGTTTAAATGATTATCCAACTGTGTTTTATTTTATAATTTGAAAAAAATAAAATAAGGGAGTCACAAGGTGTCCCACCTACCTAGTTATTATTAAATAAAGACCCTTAACTATTATTATTATTATTATATCCCCTAAACTAAATTAGTCAAGTTAAACTAACTTAACTAAAGAAAGTAGTTGAACTACTTCACTTATTTGGAAGGCATAAAAGCTAAATGACAAGAAGAAACAAGGGGAGAATAAAAGGAGAAAGCAATACTAAGGTTTTCTCTTTTGTTTTCATGAGATAGTTTCAGTTTTCATTCATTCTTGAGTTCATGCAAAGCCTAATTCTCTTTTTGACAACAAGGTCCTATTATATACAGCAAGGTTTAGAACTGAACCAAATCATTCAGATGCTTGTTTTAGAGGTGTTGATCTATCTTTGATAGTTTGTGTATACTTTTTTGTTTATGGATTAAGTTTCATAGTTGATAAAGGATATTGTGTGGATTCAAATTGGCAGCAGTCTATGGAAAGCTAATCCAAATTATAAAGTTTAGTTTTTACTTCTTGTTAGATTCTTTTTGTATGGTTTTTATTGGGGATATCTAAATTAGACTTTGCTTCATGCCCTCACAGGGGTTTTATTAAGAGAAAAACACTTTTGATTTCTTGGAATGAAATAAAGCAGATTCGTATTCCATCTCATTTGTGTGTATCGATAACTTGGTTACTTTTGCTTTTTGATCTCCACATTTACTTTTTGTAATCTGTATATTTTTCATAAACTTATATAAAAAAATTATGTTATTTTGTAACATTATTTTCATAAGAAAAATCAACCTAAACCCTTGTAATTAATACTTGTGGATTGGGAAAATATTTTTGAGGCTATAAAACATAGGGTGATATTCCCGACTATCTTGTCTTAGCCAGGCAAGATTCAAAAATGCTTGAGTAAGATAATTCATATATTTTCCTCAACAAAGGAGTGATATCACCACCCTAAGGATTTCTAATGTATTTTGTTGATATTTAGCAGGCACAGGTCATACTAGAGATGTTGAGGTTCTCATGCACTCTACGATGAGGACATGTCCCCGAGTTGGAGCCAGATGTTATCCCCTAGCCTAGGGATAACTAAGGATATCATGTCTCGAGGCTCACAGGTCCTAGACATGGAGTACCTAGAGAAAGACGACTTAAGTATGGACCCTGAGGGCCCCTCTTTTCTTCAGTGTAGTCCAAATATCACCAACAACAGTATCCATTGCACCAGCCTAGTCCTAAAGTAGCAGTGACTCTTGCTCCATGAGGTAATGAGTCCAGGTATTATGGTATGCATCACTCTGATTTTTGAAGTACTTGAACATGTTGTATTGAATCGTTCTTTGTTTCATGATGTTTTCTTGGAAATTGTGCTCTTTTCCTCGTTCAAAACTAGAAGGGTGACACAGTGCCCTAGTAAGTTGATTTCCCTTTAGGATGGGTTGCTACTCGGTGGATCTTTGAAGATTCATCGTATGTTCCCTCCATACTTACCACTTTCCATATTTCTTCCTTCCGTATCCCCTTTCCTTTTTGGCCATTCGAATTGGCTACATTAGGAAGGGTTGTACCTTACCTTGTGGGAAGAAGGGGTTAAAGGCCCAGAGGGTAAAAATAGTTGGCAAGAGTTAAAAGCCATTTTTTAAACCTTCAAGATGCTTCACCCAGGGATCCCCAAGAAAGTAGTGAAAAGGTTCTCAATAAGAAAAGGGGACCCACAAGATAACATAAACACTCAAGGTATTGGTTGATGGATAGGTGGTCTCATCACGAGTCGGCCTATTATGACCATGGGCATGTAGTAGTATGACATTACCACCTATCTGGTCACCAAACTAGGATAGTGGCTCTTGGTGGCATAGCTAAGAGAAAGGGGGTCTCATTACGAGCCAACATTCTCATTTTCGTGAAATGTTTATGGATAACGTTGTCACCTATGGTCATCAAGCCAGGATAGTGGCCCTCAACTATTCCCTTGAAGAACAAGAGTAAAATATCAAAAGAAATAAAGTTAATAATAAATGGAAATGAATGGTCTAGGAAACAATTGCATCCATGACAAGGTGAATCTCACCCTCCACAAAGACACCCATAGGTAAGACTCTACATTTCCCTGTTATGACATGCACCCCATGCCCAAATATTTACCCCATGCCACCTCATACACTTACATGACTTGGACTAGAATCCACGTAGGAAACACCCCAAACTTAAGATATGTTAGCCCAATATGACACCCTGAGACCCTCTCCAAACCTGACTTGTCAAATTGCATAACGTCTTTGATCATTTGTTTGGGGTTAAGGGGGGTTTGATGCACATGTTCGGGTAATTTAATTATTAGATGTGATTTACATGCTATGATCCTTGTGATTTATGAACCCCTAGAGGGTGTACTTGTTATCTCTGCAGGACCTTTCCCGATGGACAGGTACACATGAGGGAATGATTAGCTTGGATCTTCATGGGGGCTCAAATCCCATAGATGGATGTTGAAACCCCAGCCGGGGGATAAGAAGAGATTGAAGGATTGCACTAAAATAAGGAAGGGTGTTTCCTTTGGAGACACTATGGAATACCCAGACCTAGGGTTTCATGCTCGTCCCACCTAAACGTTGGCCTTGGGAGGCCTTGGACGTCACCTCTGCAGCCCTAGACATCACCTGTCAATTAGGGTTGTCACCTTGGAGGCATTCATGAGGGAATTAGCACGTGTGAGAAAATTTTAGGCCTTTGGAGGCCCATCATTTCATCTCCTTTTCCCAGTGTCCCACACTTGAGGCCCAACATCACCCTAGAGGGGCATGACATCATCTTTGGAGGACTATTTAGATGTTAATTGAATTTATTTGGGGCAAAATTAAATTTTGTTGTAAACTGGCCAGGTCGGCCCTGATATTTTGACCTAAAATAATTAAAGGTAAAATTTTGGTATAAATAAACATAAAGTGACATTCATTTTCATCATAACTCATTGCACACAAGTGGTGGACTGAAATTTTTTCCCTCTTCAAGGGTCATTGGCTGAAATAACTAGTGCTCATCTCTTGGGAGAACTTTATGGTGGTGTATTTTGGCAATTTTCATGGTGGAATGGTCTTCAACTAGGGTTTGACTTGATTATTCTTGGTGAAGTAAGTAGAAAATCTAAATTTGTATTTATGTAATGGATGTTTTTGGAAAATTTACTTGTTTCATGTCTAAGATTATGAAATTGCTTGTTTAAACCCTAGGGGAGAAACAACAAATGCTTATTTCTCCCTACAACTCTTCTACTAGCTTGATCTTGCCAATTATACATTTTTTTTGGAGTGATTATTAGAGCCATAAAGTGCTAGCTCTCTAGTAACCTCACTCTAATCACCAATTACTTTTCTTTCAAAAAATCTAAGGAAGGTATGCTAGGGCCTAGAAGTGCCTACTCTCTAGCAAGACCTCCCTTAAAGACTTAGATGCTTGAGGCCTTGAAGTGCCAACACCTCTTGCATATACATCTTCCCTTAGATGAGTATTATCATTATTGTATTTCCCAAGTGATATTGTTACTATTATTGACTCCATCAAACCCTAAAAGGCATTGATTTCTATACTCTTGTGGATGAATGAGATCAAAAAAAACTTTCAAACTATATCCTTGAAACTTTCACTTGCACTAACAGCTATACTATTGTTGTTATAATCACTACTACAGCCTTTATTTTGAAGCCCTAACAAGCATACTAACCTAAAAAACTACCCAAAAAATTGTGCTAGCCTAGATGCTACCACCCAAGGCACTAATCTTCCCTTTGTTATCATTCCAAATGCAAAATTATGAAGATTGTTGAAGGTTGTTGTTGTTGTTGTAATTGTTGTTACAGTCATCATTGCAACCCCTTAACATCCCTTAAATTGTCCATAAAACCACCAGGCACTTGTACTAGGCAAACTACCATCATTATATGCTAAAGTGTTTGTTTAATTGCCTAATTTAAGTACTTTTCTGAAGTGGTTTTGTTGTTGTCATCATTACTTAGTTTATTGTTGTTACAAGTGTTTTGACAGCCCATTGAAGTCACTTGTAGACTTGTTTTAAATATTGAAATTGTAAGTGACAAAGTGCTATCAAATTTGCAAAAGTCTTTATATCATCATTGTCATTATAACTTGCTATTTCCAGACATAATTGTTGTTGCTATACATTTATCTTTGCATGCATAAGAGTGTTTCGGTAGCATATCTTTTATGTTGAAGTCATTAATTTGAAACATTGATATCATTGGTTATTGCTAACGTTTTGTGTTTCATTGGTAAGGGACAAGTATCATTCACCTTGAATTTCTCTTTAACCCCAAAGAATACCAAGTGACTTCTTCCTTTTGAGTGACCTAGAGAGGGGTGGGTTTTACCTTTGTCTTATCTCCCTTCATCAACCAACTAGGTATTGGGATGTCTCCCTTGGAGTGAGTTTTTTCTCCTCCTAAATAGAAAGAGGTATCCTATTGAGGTGATAGTGATAGGACTACCTCTATGTTACAAGGATAAATTTCTCATTTCAATCATTAATGACCTTTTGATGAACTCAAGGGTGCTCAATTCTTCACCAAACTCAATCTTCGCTCAGGTTGTTACCAAATTCGCATAAAAGAAGTGGATATTCATAAAATTGTTTTTCACACTCATGAAAGCCATTATGAGTTCTTGGTGATGCCCTTTGGCCTTTGCAATGCACATTCCACCTTATAGAGCCTCATAAACAAGATATTTAAACTATTTCTACGTTATTTTGTCCTTATATTTTTTATGACATCTTGATCTGTAGTAAAACTTGGCAACCCTATGCCACCTATGTGGATTAGGTTTTACAACTACTTGTTGGTCATCCCCTCTTTATTAAGCAGTCCAAATGTGTTTTTGGTGTCTCTTAGGTGGAATATTTGGGCCATATTGTTATTCATAATGGTGTGCATATAAATCCAAAGAAAATTGAAGCCATAAAAGATTGGCCTCACTCCAAAACTCTTAAAAGTTTAAGAGGTTTTCTTGGTCTCATTGGTTTACAAGAAGTTCCTAAGGAACAATGGTAAGATTGTAGCCCCCCTCACAACCTTGTTAAAAAATAATCTTTTATTTGGACTGACGTTGCAGAATGGGCCTTTTAGGACTTTACTTCACTAATACTCGCTCTACTTGACTTCACTAAAACCTTTGTCTTGGAATGTGACGCCTCTAGTAAAGGCATAGGAGAAATACTTGTGCAAGAGGGATGGCCATTGGATTTTACCAACAAACAAATTTGTTAGAGGCACTTAGGAAAATCCACTTATGAAAAAAACATGATAACTATATTACAGGTTGTGGATATCTAGTGTTCATACTTACTTGGGTAATGTTTCCAAATTAAAACCAATCATTACAAACTGAAATAATTCATGGAGTAAAGGTTTTCTTCCCCCGAGCAACAAAAATGGGTCACCAAAATGTTAAGGTATGACTATAAGATAATTTATAAGGACAAAGAAACATGGTAGCAAATGCTCTCTCTCGACAATATGAAGAGGAAGGGTCCCTCTTTTCACTCTCTCTCATAGTAGCAAATTGGTTGAACAATATCCATAAAGAATGGCTAACAAATCCCAATATCACTAGCCTCATCCAACAACTTCAAATGGAATCCCATGCATATCAAGGCTACACTTGGAAAAATGAAGAGATTCACTATAAAGGACATCTTTATTTGACCAAGCAATCAACATTTAAGTCACGAGTGTTATCTAAACTACATTACTCTCCTACAACAAGTCATTTCAAGTTTCATGAAACATATGAAAGGATCAAACGTTCATTTTTCTAGAAAGGCATCAAGAAGGACATCCACACCTTTGTGGTAGAGTGTGACATTTGCCAACATCACAAAGGAGAGATAATGAAACCTATGATAGTGATACTTTAGGTATGGATGTGTGTGTGCCTGTTTGGGAGCCCCAACATCACCCCCTTCCCACATTGCTTTGAATTGCAAGTCAAAGCAATGGGGGGAAGGGAGCGATGTCAGGCATTGCCCCCTCCCCACCAATTGCGAAATTGTTTTAATTTTTTTTTAATTATTTAATTTGTCTTGGTTTTAGTTTAATTTTTTTACTTTTATTTTTATTTTTAAGTATAATATTTATAATGTTTTTTTAAATGCTTTTATTTAACATTTATATTTTTTAAATTTTAAAAGGTAGCGTTTCAGTTTTGTTTTTTTTTTAATTCAATTTGTTTTGTTTTTATTTTTTTTATGTTGTTTTTAAAAGTTTTTTTTTAAATTGTGTTTTCGCAGTTTTTTTTTCGCATTTTAAATTTTGTGTTTTAGAGTTCCTTTTAAAAAAAAAATCAGATTTTACTATTTTTTAATTCATATTTTGAATTTTTTATTAAGAATTCGTTATTTGCATTTTTTTCGAACAAATTTTTTTCTTTATTTCTAAAATAAATTTGTTTTAATCTTTAAAAAAACAATATGTGTGGTAGTTTTCTTTTTCCAATTTTATTATTTTCTAAATGAAAAATATTGAAGAGAATAAAATTAATTAGGAAATAAATTATCAAGTAATAACACTTTTAGGTTTAAGGGTTGATTTTCAATGTTGTATTTGCAGTGGTGCCAATGATCAAGGTCACAGTTTCAATTACGTCATAGTTTTAACTCCAAAAAAAAATGGTGCTACCAATAGCATCACTTCTTGATTCGAAGGTCAATTTAAAGTTTATGTCTGAAATGTCAAGGTCGTGATTTAGTCGTGATTTCAAATAGGTCGCAATTTTAACCACTTCCAAAAAAAGGGTGCTCCTAGTAGCACCACTTTTTGAAATAAGGGTAAAAATAATGCCTTTAAAAAACCGAGAACTCTAGAGAGTTCTCGTTAAGTTTGTAACTTTGTTTTGAGATCAACAATTGAGATTAAGTATAAATCGCTAATGTAATTAAATTACATTTTACTAAATTTTTCCTAAGTCATTCAATTTAATAATTCTTTTAATAAAAGTGAATTTCCAAAGTTTCTAAAAGGTCTTTTGGACGACTTCCACATGTCTGACACTAGACTTGTGTGGAAGTACCTGTCTGATGATACAATCATCAACATTACCTTTTAGCGAGGAAGGTACTTCTCAAAGATCCACCTTGAATTGGTTGTCCCTCTGATCATGGCACAATGTCCCACACATCATCCTGCACCATGGCATCCTGATATACTTTGTTGCTTCTTCAATGACATTACTCATTAGTGCCATAAAGTTTGGAAGCTTCTTTGGAGGCCTCCTCTCCATGAATTTGCTCCTAGGAGCCTCAACATGCTCCTGAGCATCCTTCAATGTCTACATAAACCACATGGGTCTCCTAAAAGAATTGGAAGGGGATAAATCCTCCTCTCCACCTAAAGGTTGACTCCCTGAATTGGAAGTCTATGAACTCTTTTCTCCCTTCGGAGCCTCCTGCTCCTCATCCTCTACCTCTGGTGGTAACTCATGAGACTTCCTAGATGCCAAGTTCTCCTCAAACTTAATAGCTTTGCTCACAATTGTCTTTTGTTGCAATTGTCTTTCGTTGCGTTGGTATGGAGATCCTGTAAGATTTTGAGGTTTCATTGTATCCCACGAATATTCCCTTCTCTCCTGAAGGCTCTAGATTCATCCTCTTCTCCACAAGCACATGGATGTATACTAGACAACCAAAGATCCTCAATTGTCTGATCTATGGCTTCACTCTTGTGAATGCCTCCTCATATGTATTGTCCCCCAATATCTTATGAGGACTCTTGTTTTACACATATATTTTCATGTTACACACATTTTCCCAAAGAAACATAGGAATATCCTGGTCATGTATCATAGCCCAGGAATAACCAATGATCAACCAGTTCTTTATCTCTACAACCCCATTCTACTGAGGGTTGTATGAGATTGCCAATTTCCTCTTGATCCCCACCTCCTTCCATAAATCCTTGAATTCATTGGAGATGTACTCACCCCCATCATCCGACCTCAAGACCTTAATCCTCTTCCCTGTTTGGTTCTCCATGTGGGCCTTGAAATGACAGAACTAATTGAAGACCTCGTCCTTGGTTTCCATAAAGAAGATCCAGGTTTTCCTAGAAAAGTCATCAATGAAGATCACATAATATATTTCTCCCTCCACCAATGCTACTGACGTCGGTCCACTCACATATGAATGTATAAGATCCAATATCCCTTTGGACCTACTCTCGTTGCTTGGAAAATAAGCATAGGAAATCTTGCCAAGTCCACACCCTTTGCACATGTCCTGCTGCTCAACACTGAAATATGGGATACTAGTGGCAATCTCCCTTAAGATCGATAATGCCTTGTAGTGCAGGTGTCTCGTCCTATTGTTTCATAACTCACACGGGTTGTCACTTTAATGTACCAAGGCATAAACAAAATTTCCCTGCAACTTGTATAAATTTCTCTCTCTAACCCCAATGTTCATTGTTGTGTCAGGGATAGATCCCTCTGGGCATATGAGTACTTGTCCTTTCTTGAACGTGACAACAAAACCACTATCCTCCATAATTGAGACTAAGAAAAAATTATTCTTTAGTCTTGGTACATATAACACATCCTGGGCCTCCATTGAACTACCTGACTCAAGTTGGAACAAGATTGTTCCCTCTCCCTTCACTACATACTTGGCATTATCACCAAGCTCCACATGGATCCCTAAGTCGTTATCTGTCAGATTGTTGAATAACTCACGTGCTTATGTCATGTGACATGATGCGACAATTTCCAAGTACCATGTACTCCTGGTGAATGTGCTAGTAGAAATGCAAGAGACTAGTGAGAAGTCCTTCTCAAACTTTGTTGCAAACTCATCCAACTAAGTTCCTGCTAATGTTGCTAGTACATGCTGTGATTTTCCCTTACCCTTCCCTGGACACTGAGATGCATAATGACCACTCTTGTGGCACGCAAAGCACTTGATCTTACTCAAGTCCTTCTTTTTCCCTGACTGTGAGGTTGCCCCCTCATTGTTACCCTTAAAACCCTTTATTTTTCCCTTATTAGCATGACTGACCAGGGCCAGGTTCTCCTCTCCATCTCCTTGTCTATTAGCTTTAGACTCCTCCTGAACCTCTTCCTAGAGGAAATCATCCCAAAGAATTTCCCAATTAGGAATTTTCTCCCAAACGCAAACTCCCTTGACAAATGGTTCTCGTGACTTGGAGAAACCATTCAGTGCCACATTTGCAAGTTCTACGTTGTTCGCCTTCTCCCAAACTACTACAAGTTGATCATGGATCTGCATGATCTTCATGAGATAGATGGTAGCATTATAAGATCTTGACACCTCAATGGATCTGATCTTGTTCCTTAAGATCATCTTCATGTGCATGTTGTCACTCTGGAATAAATCCACTAGAGCCTTGAACATCTCTATGGCCGATTGATTATTTGCCAAGTAAGGGATCGAATGATCCTTCACGAAATTCATAATCATTCTATGGGATTTGAT
>ML845951.1:18264-36162 GCA_009831015.1 Picea engelmannii | reverse complement strand
TCACCTCTCTCTGTTATCTAAGGCACCCAAGTGTTGAGGTCCAAACAAAGGAAATATAGTGGGACATAGGTCACCTTGGAATGTCAGTGCCTTTCTAGAATGAAGTTGTTGTCAAGACTTAAAACCTCCTCAACTTCCTTAATATTTTCCTTGCATGTGGTAGCTAAATGGGGATCAACCAAACTACACCCAAGATTTTCTATTGTACTTTGTGTATGTTGATCAAAACATTTGATCACCTTAATTTTCCTCTCTTTGGAATAAGATAAAAAAACAAAATCAGAAGGAGGAATTTGTGTATGCTCATTAGCTCATGGCTTAGCTCCATGTCTCAACTTTGTTCATAACTTTACATAATTTAAAATGGAGCTCATATTCCCAAGATATGCCATTTTTCTCCCATATATTGTTGCCCCATACTTAACCATTTTTCTTAGAATGTGGATGTGAGACACTCAACTATCCCACTTACATTTTTCCATGTCCCACAACCCACAATCCCACGTTCTACATAATTACCCTCTCACTTTCACATTCTACATAATGACCCTCTCACTTTTACATTCTAAATAATGACCCTCTCACTTTCGTGACCCGCATAATGACATTTTCTCGTACTTAGCCATTTTTCCTTCTTTCCATGCTTCTCTCCTTCCTCGTTATTCTCCATACTTAACCATTTCCACATTTATCCATTTCTATACTTAGCCTATTTTCATTTTCATTATCCACTTAGTTTTTTTTCATAATACCCACCACTTAGTCATTTTCATAATTCATTTCCACGTTCATTTTCACAATTCATTTCCACGTTCATTTTCATAATTCATTTCCATTTTCCATGTTCACTTATTCATTTTCATTATTATTTTCATAATTCATTTTTCATTTAACATTTTACTCTTCCTATTTACTTTTTCAATTTTCTATTTTCATATTTCCATTTTTCATTTTTTATATTCCCATTTTTTATATTTTCACAGGTTGATTGGGTAGTGATTGGGCGATGACTAGGCAATGATTGGGTGACCAAAATATTACCAAGGCATGAATTTTTCTAAGGCACAAGAGCTATACTAAGGCTTCCATAAGCTCCTTTATTTCACATGAATGGTATGGAAAGCATTTTCATTATAAACACTATATGTTTCACCCCAAATAATACATGTGAGATTAATAAAGGATAAATTAAATCAAAGGCTAAGATTGATCCACGAACCAGATCGACAACTGTTGAGCAACGATATTTTGAAGCTTATAACTTAGATGTTCGTTTGGGGAAAGTGATACCTCGTTGGAAATTTAATTTGATAAGTAAGACAATAAACATGTTTCAATGGTTGAATTTGGCCATAATTCTTCCAAAAATTAAAATATCAATCAACTCACTTTTCATGACTTGCTGAGAAATTTGTTTGAAACCTCTATTTCCCAAGGCTATAACTTGAGATCTAGACCTCCAAATTTCGCTCAAGAAGACTTGTCGGAAATATATAATGATGAAGAGTATATCTAGAATGGTTTCCATATCTGAGAAGTCAATTCTCGTGTTCATAAAATTAAAACATAGTCTACCTTTTTTTTCTAGACAACCAATAGATTTTGGAAATAAAAGTTTGTTAAATAAACTTTTATAAAAGATTGAAGTGGGTCCTACTTGGAGGCACAAATTCCAATGACCCAAGTTTATTAATGAGCATTTAATAAAGCATTAATTCCAAAAAATAAGCTGCACATGGAAACTTCTAGAATAATATAAACCCTAACTGTAGATTCTAACCTTGTACAATATTTACTACAAACAGATTTTCAGTAAAAGAACAGAAAAGATACAATGGAAAATACAAACATTACACAGATATTTTTCCCCTAGAAACCCAAATTGGGAAAACCAGCATATTCTATTTCATTCATTGTGATACATTGTTTACAATACAATATACATATAGGAGCCAACGACATCCAAAACCCTAACCCAATGACCTAGATTAGTCAACAACCCTAATTCCTTAACGGGAAATAGAAAACCATCGACAAAGAAACCGTGTGCCGAAAAACCACCTAAATATGTGACACGTTTCTCGAGGCCAAAAAAAATTTGGGGGGTGTTGCACCCCCCTCTAACCCCCCTGCACACCCGACGCAATGATCATACCCTACTACTCGTGCAAAGAATATAACACATACCCAACACTAACTAGTTCAAGAAGCATTGGGAGCAGATTTAAAAGAGAGAGAGCACCATCAAAGTAAAGGTTGGAAAAAGGTTCAGATCATCAAGAGAGGTTAGATCATGAAAATGGAATTTTTTTAGCATTTGACATGCAACCAACTTTCTCATATGCAAATACAAATCTCCATTTTCTTACTTCTTCTAATACTACACAATTTCTCTTAAGGCTTTGTGTTTGTATGTCTGAGATTGAGCATAAGGCTGAGTTCTTGTGTGTTTTTATTTTATTCTTCCAGGACTCTACTTCAAAAATCAATAGGATTATTTTACAACCATATATATGACTAATAATGTAAGCTAGGGTTGTCTAATAGATTCATGGAGGTTCAGTTCTTGTTTTTGGCAGGCTTTATTTATGAACATTAGTCAATTGGTTTACATAAACGATTTGTAATGTTACATATCTTTTATGTATTGTACTCCCCATATAATTTTTTCGGGGCATAACTTTAATGATTTCTCATACTTTGAGATTTATGAGTATGAGATTTTTGGAGTGTGCTCATCGTATTCTTTTCAGTTTTAAATGAAAAATCATTTAAATTTCTCTAAAGTGATCAACCTCACTTCACTCCTCTTTTTCTTGTGAGAAAATGTGGTTACATATTCTAGTTGCATCTGTTTCATAGGGATGTTATAATGAAGTTGAACATATATTTATTTTGATTTTGAATCCATTCTTTATATTTTTATTGTTAAGAAGTTGCTTGGTCCATTTCCAAGCAAATGTCGCACTCGAGGAAAAATTTGGCTATCGAGAACTATTTTATATAAAAACTAAAGTAATAAATAATCAAGGGTTTATTGTTAACATTTTTCATTTGAAAATCTAGTCCAAGAACATCAAGATACATCTTTCATACTATAATAAAGGAGTCCCACCTCTATAAAAACATAGGGGGATTTTATCCTCATGAGGTTGTTTTTTGGATATTGACCAATCCGAACATCAACATTTTTGGCGACCATACTAAGGAACGATTTATTTTCAAGGCATCTGAGGCTTTGTTTCAGATTTGATTGACGAACCAGAGTCTCCATGGTTCAAAGTTTTGAAAAGAAGATTCAAGGAGATTGGTACTTGTTCTAGATGCACGACTTTTACAAAAATCTTACTAAGAGATATTTGAATGACCTCAAAGATAATGTTCTTGGATATTTGGGCACAAGTCAAATATCAAAACCTTTGAAGAACTAAGAACCCTCAAAGATTTGGGAGGATGAACTCCCCGACGATTCCATTGAAAGAACTCTTAAATGCCCTGGAAACTCCATTGGAAAGATTCAAAAATCTCAAGAAAATCCTCATGGCGGCTCCAATAAAGTATTTCTTTCATGTTTTGATGCTCCTTTGCCTTCTCCACCAAGCCCATAAATGGATTTTGAAGACATAACAAAAGGAAGAGGTACCCAAAGAAGGAGGTGACTGCATAGAATCTCTTTAAATACTCAAGAAGTATATTTTCGAATACCATACATTTCTATTGAAAATTTTCCCATATTCTTTGGGAATACTTCGAAGGATGCAAGGCAACATTTGTTTAAATTCAAAATTACATGTGATGTTTTCAATTTCATTGAAAATAATGTTACATGTCGATTATTTGCACAAACTCTGCATGAGAATGCTCGTGAACGGTTCTTTTCATTGTTGCATGGGAACATTACTAGTTGGGATGTGTTGGAAAATTCATTTGCTGAAAATTTATTCCCAAGAATGCACCCATATGCCCCTTCTGGGTATTTCAATGTTTCTCCCCACCCACCCTCTCCCACATGGACACAAGACAATGAAGTGAGTGATTTGGAAGAAAATAAAATAAAAGATTGGAAAAAAGAAAAATAAATCAAGTCATGCTGCTGAAAATGAAAATGAAAATTCCAATTTTCAAGTGCAAGACTTAAGCTTCTCATATACTCCACATGATAATTTTTCAGGCAACAAGTTTGAAAGTGAAATTGAAGAGCCTCCACCAAATGCAAAAGAATATTTCATCCAACATTCTCATGTAGAAAATGTTTCAACATGTTTGCAAGGGTCACATCTTGATGGTGAAAAGCCACAAGAACATTGGAAACAAGAAGAATTGGTGGAAGAAATTAATCTCAAGAACAATGATGTGAAAGATTGTCATTGCATGAAGGATGTATGCTTTCAAGACATTGTTGATGAATAAAAAAATTTGGATGTGGTTCTAGATAAGGATAAATATGGAAATCTTCTTAAATGGGAAACTTCTCATCCAACTAAAGATAACAACACTAATGAGCAACCAAGAATTTATTTTATTGAATCATGGTTCCAAAGCATTGTTGGCCAAGCAATGCAATCGGATTTTGGTCGTATGTGTCTCAATTTTACTTCAATGCACTTTGGGAGTGCTCTTAACTCTCTGATAATAGCCCTATTATATTCCCCAATTCTGGCTTTCATTCAACAAATCAGATGGATGCTTGAATGGCTCCATTGCAAATCTACTTACACTTGAAAAGTGTGTGTCCCTTTCCTTCTAGTAGGTTAGGGTAGGTAGATCTTGTTTGTACATAGTTTGTTTCTCCATTCAAATTTTTACATAATAAAGCAATTACTAGATGGAGATAATGTTTGAAGATGTCTCCATAGCCCAATGGACCAAGATTATGGATTCTCAACAACTCACCAGGGGTCATTATATTGCAGTTGGGGCTAGTTGTTGACTAAAAAAATTGATCACCTTAATTTTTCTCTCTTTGGAATAACATAAGAAAAGAAAATTCAGAAGGAGAAATTTGTGTATTCTCATCAGCTCATGACTTAGCTCCATGTCTCATCTATGTTCAATACTTTACAGAATTTAAAATGGATCTCATATGCCTAAGATATGTCATTTTTCTCCCACATACTGATGCCCCATACTTAACCATTTTTCTTAGAATGCGTATGTGAGACACCTGACTATCCCACTTACCTTTTTCCATGCTCATGTCCTACAACCCATAGTCCCACATTATACATAATTACCCTTTCTCTTTCATGACCCGCATAATGACATTTTCCCATACTTAGCCAATTTTCCTTCTTTTAGCGCTACTCTCCTTCTTCACTATTCTCCATACTCAACCATTTCCACATTTACCCGTTTCCATACTTAGCCCATTTTCATTTTAATTATCCACTTAGTCATTTTCATAATACCCACCACTTAGTCATTTTCATCATTCATTTCCATGTTTATTTTCATAATTCATTTCCATGTTTATTTTCATAATTCATTTCCATTTTCCATGTCCACTTATTCATTTTCATTATTATTTTCATAATTCATTTTCCATTTTCCATTTACTATTTACCATTTTATTCTTCCTATTTACTTTTTCAATTTTCCATTTTTTATATTTCCTATTTTCTATATTCTCACAGGTTGACTGGGCAGTGACTGGGCGATGACTAGGTAGTGATTGGGTGGCCAAAATATTACCAAGGCATGGATTTTTCTAAGGCTCAAGAACTACACTAAGGATTCCATAAGCTCCTTTATTTCACATGAATGATATGGAAAAAAATTTCATTATACAAAATATATGTTTCACCCCCAACAATGCATGTGGGATTAAGAAAGGTGAAATTAAATCAAAGGATAAGATTGATGCACAAACCAGATCGACGGTTGTTGAGCAACGATCTTCCAGATATTATAACTTAGATGTCCATTTGGGGCAAGTGATACCTCGTTGGAAAGGTAATTTGATAAGGAAGACAATGGGATAGGTTTCAATGTTTGAATTTGGCTATAATTCTTCCAAAAATTAAAATATCAGTCAACTCACTTTTCATGACTCGTTGAGAAATTTATTTGGGACCTCGATTTCCCAAGGCTATAAGATGAGATCAAACCTCCAAATTTCGCTTCAGAAGACTCGTTGAAAATACATAATGATGAATATTATCTCTAGAATGGTTTCCATGGTTGAGAAGTCAATTCTCATGTTCAAAAAATTAAAATATAATCAACCTTTTTTTTAGGCAGCCAACTTCATATTTTGGAAATAAAAGTTTGTTAAATAAACTTTTATAAAATGAAGAAGTGGGTCCTACTTGGAGGCACAAATTATGATGACCTAATTTAATAAATCATTAATTCCAAAAAAGAAGATGCACATGCAAACTTCTAGAAGAATAGAAACCCTAACTTCTTTAAGAAGCATTGGTAGCTAATTTAAAAGAGAGAGAGAACCATCAAAGAAAAGGTAGGAAAAGGTTCAGATCATTAAGAGAGGTTAGATCACCATAATATCATTTGTTCAGCCTTCAATAAGTAGTTGAATTTCTCATCTATAAATACAAATCTCCGATTTCTTACTTCTTATTCTACTACACAATTTCTCTCAAGGCTTTGTGTTTGTATGTGTGAAATTGAGCATAAGGTTGAGTTATTGTGTGTTTTTCTTTTATTCTTCTAGGCCTCTACTTAAAATATCAATAGGAGTAGTTTACAGCCGTATATATAACTGATAATGTAATCCAAGGTTGTCTAATAAATTCATGGAGGTTCAGTTCTTGCTTTTGGCAGACTTTATTTCTGAACATTAGTCAATTGGTTTACTGAAATGATTCGTAATGTGACATATATTTTATGTATAGAATTCTCCAAAGAAATATTTTAGGGCATAAATTTAATGATTTCTCAAACTTTGAGATTTTTGAGTATGAGATTTTTGGAGTGTGCTCATCATATTCTTTTCAATTTTAAATGTAAAATCATTTAAAGTTCTCTGAAGTGATCAACCCCACTTCACTCCTCTTTTTCTTGTTTGAAAATATGGTTACATATTCTACTTGCATGTGTTTCATATGGATGTTATAATGAAGTTGAACAGATATTTATTTTGATATTGAATCCATTCTTTATCTTTTTATTGTTAAGAAGCTATTTGGTCCATTTCCAAGCAAATGTCACATTCAAGGAGAAATCTAGCCATCAAGAACTATTTTATATAAAAACTAAAGCAATAAAGAATTTGAGGTTTACTGTTAGCATTCTCTCATTTGACAATCTAGTCCAAGAACATCAAGCTACATATTTCAGACTATAATAGAGGATTACCCCCTCTATAAAATCACAAGGAGATTTTATCCTTGTGAAGTCGTTGTTTGGATATTGACCAATCTGAACATCAACATTTTTGGAGACCATATTGGGGAACTATTTGTTTTCAAGGTATTTGAGGTTTGTTTCAGATTTGATTGAAGAACCAATTCTCCATGGTTCAAAGTTTCGAAAGAATATTCAAGGACACGGGTACTTGTTCTATATGCACAAGTGTTACAAAAAGCGTATTGAGTTATATTTGAATGACCTCAAAGATAATGTTCTTGGATCTTTGGTCACAAGTAAAATATCAAAACCTTTGAAGAACCAAGAAAAATAAAATATTTGAGAGGATGAACTCCCATACGATTCCATTGAAATAACTCTTAAATGCCCTAGAAACTCCAATGGAAATATTCAAGAATCTCAAGAAAATCCCCATGGCGGCTCCACCAAAGAATTTATTTCATGTTTTGATGCTCCTTTGCCTTCTCCACCAAGCCCATCAATGGGTTTTGAAGATGTAGCAAAATGAAGAAGTACCCAAAGAAGGAGGAAACTGCATAAAATCCCTTTAAATCCACAACAAGTAGATTTTCAAATGCTAGACATTTCTATTGAAAAATTTCCAACATTTTTTGGGAATACTTCGAAAGATGCAGAGCATTATTTGTTTAAATTGAAAAACACATGTGATGTTTTCAATTTCACTAAAGATAATGTTACATGTCGATTATTTTCACAAACTCTCCATGAGAATGCTCGTGAATGGTTCTTTTCAGTGTTTCCTGGGACCATTACTAGTTGGGATGTGTTGGAAAATTCATTTGTTGAAAAGTTCATCCCAAGAATGCACCCATATGCCCCTTTGGGTGATTTCAATGTTGTTGCCCACCCACCCTCTCACATATGGACACAAGACAATGAAGTGAGTAATTTGCATGAAAAATCAAATTAAAGATTGGAAAATATAATTTCAAGTCATACAGCTGAAAATGAAATCGAGAATTCCATTTTTTAAGTGCAAGATTTAAGCTCCTCATATACTCGACATGGGAATATTTCAAGCAACAAGTTTAAAGTGAAATTGAAGAGCCTCCATAAAATGCAGAATAAGATTTCATCGAACATGCTTATATAGAAAACGTTTCAATGGGTTTGCAAGGGCCGCATGTTGATGGTGAAAATCCACAAGAACATTGACAACAAGAAGAATTGGTGGAATAAATTAATCTCGAGAACAATGATGGGCAAGATTTCCATTGTATGAAGGAAGAATGTTTTCAAGACATTGTTGATGAATAAAGAATTTTGGATGTGGTTTCAGATAAGGAGAAATATGAAAATATTTGTAAATGGGAAACTTCTCATCCAACCAAAGATAACAACACTCATGAGCAACCAATAATTTATTTTATCGAATCATGGTTCCAAAGAATTGTTGGTCAAGCAATGCAATCAGATTTTGGTCACATCAAGCTCAATTTTACTTCAATACACTTTGGGCGTGTTATTGAATATTTGATAACAACCTTGGTATGTTCCCCAATTTTGGAGTTCATTCCACAAGTCGGTTGGATGTTCAAATGGCTCCATTGCAAATCTACTTACACTTGAAAAGTGTGTGTCCCTTTCCTCCAAGTAGGTTAGGGTAGGTAGATCTTGTTTATACATAGTTTGTTTGTCGATTCAAGTTTTACATAATAAAAAAAATTGTTGGATGGATATAATATTTGAATATGACTCCATATCCCAATGGACCAAGATTTTGGATTCTTAGCACCCTACAGGGGGTCACTGCCCTGTAGTTGGAGCCAATTGTTGATCAAAAAATTTGATCACCTTATTTTTTCATTCTTTGGAATAACATAAAAAATAAAAATAATTAGAAGGAGGAATTTGTGTATGTTCATCAACTCATGTCTTAACTCCATGTCTCAACTATGTTCATCACTTTACAAATTTAAAACCGATCTCATGTGCCCAAGATATGGCATTTTTCTCCCACATACTGCTACTCCATACTTAACCATTTTTCTTAGAATGCAGATGAGGGACACCCGACTATCCCACTTACCTTTTTCCATGCTCGTGTTCCACAACCCGTAGTCCCACGCTCTACAGAATGACCCTCTCACTTTTGCGACCTGCATAATGTCCTTTTCCCATAATTAGCCATTTTTCATTCTTTCCATGCTACTCTCCTTTCTCACTATTCTCCATACTCAACCATTTCCACATTTATCCATTTCCATACTTAGCCCATTTTCATTTTCCTTACCCACTTAGTTAATTTTCACAATACCCACCACTTAGTCATTTTCATAATTCATTTCCACGTTCATTTTCACAATTCATTTCTATTTTCGACGTCCACTTATTAATTTTCTTTATTATTTTCATAATTCATTTTCCATTTTCCATTTTCTCTTCCTATTTAATTTTTCAATTTTCCATTTTTTATATTGTCATTTTCTATATTTTCGTAGGTTGACTGGGCAGTGATTGGGCAACCAAAATATTAACAAGTCATGAATCTTTCTAAGGCATGAGAGCTACACTAAGGCTTCCATAAGTTCCTTTATTTCACATGAATGATATGTAAAGAATTTTCATTATAAACACTATATGTTTTGCCCCCAATAATGCATGTGGGATTAAGTAAGGTGAAATTAGATCAAAGGATGGTGAAGTTATATGTTTCACCCCCAATAATGCCCTTAAGAGGATGGTTGAATCCATCCACCCGGACCTCATTTTTCTACAAGAGATGTTGGGGGACATGGAAATTGTTTGCAAAGTCCTGGAAGCATTTTTAAAGGGTTGGTGTTTTTCTGCGATAGATGTTAAGGGTTGGTCGGGGGATTTGGCGACAAGTTGGGACCCTAAAAAATTAAATGCTACTAACCAATGGTCACTGGATTCAGGCCTTGGTTTGGAGGCTACCTCATAAGATCTTGGAATGAGCTTCTTGGACTTAAACATATATGGACCATATGTAGAGTGAGTCTCTTTATGGGATTCTATGATGCATAAGTCTCTATTAAAAGTTTATATGTTGGTGAAGTCTGGGTCTCTCATGCATTTAGGGATTCTTTGATAGACTACTTTGTGCAGAAGTTTCATGAAATAAATTTGATTGATGCGGAGCCTGTTAAAATTTGGGCCACTTGGAGGAACAAAAAGACTGGGATGGAACTTGTAGCCAAAAGATTTGATTTCTTTTTGGTCTCAAAGAAGTTATTAGATGATTTCTTCAGGGTTAGGTAATGGATTGATAGCGGAGGAGAATCAAATCATTACCCAATTGTATTAGAATTGGAAGGGAGGACTCAAAAACCAATGAGCCCTTTCAAATTCTTTTCAGGATGGTTGTGATGGGAGGAACTCGTGGAATTGGTAAAGAGTAAGTGGATCCCCTTTGATGGAACAAGGGTATCCTCAACATCATTACATTCATTGTAAATTTGAGAAGTCTCAAGTAGGATGTCATTGGTTGGGTTCATCAAAAGATGAACAAGATCTTAGGGAATAAGAAGAGAAACTCAAATCCATCTATGAGAAGGAGGTTATGGTTTAGAAGAAGCAAAATCAGGTTTGTTGACTCTAGAATATGAAAGGAGGATATTGTTAGAGGAGGAGGAGGAGGAGGAGGAGGCTTGGCACCTAAAAATCTTGGCGATATGGTTAGAATGTGGAGATGAGAATACAAAAAAAATTCATGCATTTGCTATAGGGCACAAAATAAAAAACACTAACTGGAAATTGAAAAGAGTTGAAGGAATGGAAGTTGGCACTTTTGAAGGCCTGGAAGAATTTGGAAGAAATAATTTCCAGGATTTATACAAAGTCGAGGAGAGAGCTACCATAGTAGATATTGTAAGGATTTCTCAGATATTTCCAAATTTCGTCACTATGGATGATAATAAAAGTTTGATGGTAGAGGTTACATAAGAAGATGTCAAGGTAGTCCTCCAAAGCATTCAAAAGGACAAAAGTCCCAGGCTGGATGGGTGGCCCATTGAATTCTATTAGGGGTGTTATGAGGTGATAGAGAAATACCTTTTGAGGGTTGTGGAAGAATCTAGAAAGGAGGGGAAGATGTTGGCTCCTTTCAACTCAACTTTAATTGTTGTAATCCCAAAGATGTTGCCCTCAGAATTTTGATGATTTTAGGCCTATCTCAATATGCAACAACATATACAAAATTGAAAAAAAAACATTGCTAAAAGAATAAAGGTTGTGCTATCAAAATCAATATCCGGTGAACAGTTTAGAGGGGTGGAAAATACATGAGGCGATCGAAATAACTTAGGAAGGCCTTCACATTGTCAAATATCATAATATTAAAGTTGATATCATTAAAATAGATTTATCAAAGACACAAAAATGAGTTAATTGGTTCTATATACGATTGTAATTGCTAACACATCTAAGGTTTGAGTTCCCTATTATAAATTGGATCATGTGTTGCATCACTTTTGTTTCCTTTGTCATTTTGATCAATGGAGCAACAACCCCCTTATTTCGGGCTGAAAGGGCCCTTTGTCTCCATTGTTGTTTCTTCTAGTTGCAGAAGGGCTCAGCTGTTCTATAGAGGCTACAAAGAGAGAGGGTGGTTTTTAGGGGATTCATGTTGCTAGGACTTTATATCTCTCCCATTTTCTTTTTGTTGACAACATTCTTATTTTTTGTAATGGAATGAGAAGGGATGCCAAGAAGTTGAAGGAACATTTGGATTTATTCACTTAAGCCACTGGAATGGTTATAAACATTGGTAAGTCCTCAATTTCTTTATATAACATTGAGGAGCCAATATCTAATATCTATAGGAGTATTTTTCCATATGTTGTGAAGGATCCAGACTAGGGTCTCAACTATTTGGGCTTTTATCTTAATACAAGTAAGTATTTCCTAGAGGATTGGAGATGGTTAGTGGCAAAGATAAAAAAAAAAAAAAAGGTTATCCCTGTGGAGTCATAGATGACTATCCCAGGCAAGAAGACTCACCCTTGTTAAATCAATTTTAGAAGAAATTATGGTATATTGGATGTCGCTCTCCTGGATTCAGAAAGGAAATCTTGAGAAGATTAGGAAAATTAGTTTCATGTTTATGTGGGAAGATGCACAAGATCACTTTTGTATGTCTTGGGTTAAATAGAAACAAATTGTTATCCCAAAGGCCTTGGGAGGGTGGGGACTCAAAAAAAAAATTCTCTTTTCAAGAGCCTTAGCGACCAAGAGTGTGTGGAGGTTATTGTTGGGGAAAGGATTGTGGTTTCAAGTGTTTGAACACAAATACATAGTCTCGGATACATTGGAAGAATGGATTAAAATGCCAAATAAGCAAAAGACAAATATCTTGATGATCTGGAAGGATTTTCTAAAATCCTTTTCTCTCATAGGGGACAACTTAGCATGGAAGATTGGAGATGGGTCCAAGCTACATATAGACATAGATCCATGAACAAGGTATGATGAATGCTACACCCTACCTATCCCTTTGGTACAACTATTATGGGAGAGTGGTTATCACACCCTAAACCGGGTTATTGATCAAAATCAAACCACGTCGTGAAGACAAGGTTGGTTGTCAGAATATTGTTTGGAACTTGCAAAAGAATGGAAAAATGCATGGATGCATTATCTACTCAGTTTTCAATGATCACATGTTCGTATTAGAGATTGAGGGCATGAGTTGGTTTGTAATTTTGTAGCATCAAGTGTTTACATACCTAAATTGGGATATATTCACTTAAATCTTGACGTTGACCAGAGGGAAGAAGTATGGTGGTGGAAAAGACTTTGGAAGTTAAAATGTCTAGCAAAGGCACGAGTTTTTATGTGGTGTTTTCTCGAAAACAAAGCACTAACCTCGGATAATATCCAAAAAAGGAACAAGCCAGGGCCGGGCTGGTGTGGCTTATGTAAAAAAGATGAAGAGACAAATAGTCATTGAATCTTGAAATGTCCCTTCATTGTTGGGGTTTGGAGGGAAATAGTAAAGTTGACATGTCAAATGTTGATGTGGCAAGATCGAAGCATTGATGAAGGACTTAAAATATGGGTAGAAAATCTTACCCATAAACCTTTTAATGATTTACCGTTGTTAGTGGCTTGGGGGATTTGGATTGCACGCAACCATTGCATCTTTTAGGATAGATCAACCTCCCCCATAGTGATTATGGTAAAATGTTTGAGCATATTAACTTTCTTTCCACAAGAAAAGGGCACATTGAGGACTAGGAACACAATCCTAGAAACTATCGACAAAACTAATCCCTATGCCTTCTTTGACGGGGCCTTATAAGGAAACCCAAGACGTTGTGGAGGTGGTGTGACTCTATCCTTATTTGAAACCCATATATACAAACTCAAGATGGGTCTTGGCCCTGGCACACACAATTATGCATAATTACATACACTAAAACTCCTCTTGATGTTCGCCTTGGAAAATGATATAACTCACTTACAAGTTTATGGCGACTCTTTGAATGTGATAAATTGGGTGAATAAAGATTAGATATGTGTTGAAATTCTTTTTCTACAACTGTTGGAAGAAATATAAGATTTGGTGAGAAATTATGGCACTTTTGTGCTTACACATATCTACAGGGAACACAACAACGTGGTCGACTAATTGTCAAAGGCAGGGATCATGATGGACTATGGAACTTGGCACATTGAAGAGGATGCAAGTGGCCAACACTATGAATATTTTCATCCTCCATTTCACGAAGAAGCTGATATTTGAAGACGACTCCTTGATATCAGTTTTTTGTTGGTGTAAATATGGATACATGATATAGTTTATCTACTAGACTTTTTATATGAAGAATCACAATACACGAAGTTGGAATAAAGTAGCAGAAGATCAAAGAACAAATTTTTGGCACATCTTTTCAGTCTAATGAGGCAAATCTGTGAAGACTGAAAACTTTGTGTTTATAATTTTGTAAAACATATAAAAGATAAAGTGGGCGTAGAATGGATGAGAAGCTTTGTGATTGTAAAATTTTCATTTTTAGGATATTTACCATTTTCTGTAGCAACATGATTTTATACATAAATTTCTTTATCAACAAGCATCTACAAAATATAATTTTGTTTTTTCAAAGTAATAAAATTATCATTTTTTTTGAGAAAAAAATTAATGATATAAAGAATTTTTTATTTATTTTTGATGGAATACTTCCCCACTTCGTGGATGATAAATGGGATAAATCGTCGACCCTGATTACAAGGTACAATCCCAAGGGGAACAAGAGATTCTAACCCAGAACCACTTGAGCTAACCCTTGAGAATATGATATATATAACTATTATAATAAAAAACCATAATTTAGCTTATATTAACAATAATAAAATTATAGAAGTAGGATATAAACTATTAGTAAAATTATAATACAACTAGAATTATTATTGAACTATTATAATTAGTTAAATAATTAGCTAATAATATTACAAGTTATTAATATTATAAGTAAGTAGTATATATTAAGTGTATTATAAGTTATAACTAGTATATTATAAGTGTATACACTATATACAGCTTGAGTGGGCCTAATGGTTAAGAACATGTGTTTCTTCTTAAGAGGTCACAAGTTCAAATCCAGAGGGGGGTAGGGTATGTATACCTCCGTAGACTTTACCATTCAAATCGTTGGGTGGAGGGGGGTCCCTTGTCCCACAAACAAGGGGTTCTCATACACCAATTTGGTGTGGCTTGGTCGTGACCTTAAAAATAGATTATTATTATTATTATTATTTAAGAATTAAATAATAATGTAAAGAACTCATATGCATGCATAAGGTTATAGAACCGAGTTCTTCGGTATAATAATAATCTAATAATAACTCTTCTAATAATTAAATTAATAAAGAACTACTATAGATTAATATAGAAATATTATGGTACTCTTCTATAGATTAATAAAGAAATATTATAGTACTCTTATAATAGTAATAATATTAAAATATAGTGATATTATAATGTTATAAATTAATATTATTATATAATATTATTAATAAATAATATTAATTTATTTAAGGCCACAACTAATTTAGACATCAAATTGGTGTATGAGACCATTTTTGTCTAATAATTTCACTGGAAAAGTCTATGGAGGTATAGATACCCTACCCCCTGGATTTGAACTTGTCACTTTTTAGAAGGAAACACATGTTCTTAACCATTAGGCCCACTCAGACTGTTTAATAATAATAATCTAATTTTAATATCATGGCCAAGCCAAACACCAAATTATATATAATATTATTATATAAAACTAATAGTAATATTATAATATTAATACATTAATAATATTATAATACTATATTACAATGTAACTAGTAATTTTATAATACTAATACACTTGTATACCAGTGATAGACGATATTATTATAATGTAACTTGTGATATTATAGTAGTTCCTAGTAATACTATTTTGTAAGATAATACCTTTTTTTTTTTATCATCATAGGAAAAAAAATTAAATTTTATTTCAAGAAGAAATAAATTTTACATTTTGAATAATGCATGTAGGAACATGCATTTAGTCTACCCAACCTCCCCTAACAAGGAGGGTCAAGGCATAATAGAGTTTCCAAAAGAGCATATATGTCTCTGGTCGCCATAATAATCAAAACTAAGGGCTGAGAAAATTAAAAACAACCTTATCATAGGAGACTGTCCACAGTCATCTAGCATGATTGCTACCAAAGAGTATGCACCTGTAGCTGAGAAAGTCCTAAAAAAAGAACCTTTATATGTACAATCCCAAAAAATGACCAACTGTCCACATGAAACCAATGAGCTATTAATTGATAACACAACATACTATGTTGACCATTTTCCATAAATACCAAAAGAGCAATCACAATACCAAACCGTGCACCAAAATACAAAGTTGAACTGAGGATACCCAATCATAAAAATGGATCAAGGCCTCTGTGATCCACTATGTCTATGAAAGGCATGTGATAATATTCAAAATGTGAGCCATCTCAAAATTTTGCTATGTGCCACTACCCAAAAGCCAAGTGAGTGCCTTCCTTAGAGAACTTGTCTACTACCCGATTTCTATCCATATAAACATGATGAATAGAGTAATTTATGTAAGTGGATAGAATAATAAACACTTCATCAAGAAGAGGGGTAAGCCTGATGTTATGACACTTTTGAGACTTTCCGATCCAATTTATGACCACCATTGAGTCACCAAATATTTGCAGGTTGGATATCCCTTTTTCCCTGGAAAAAATTAGTAGTAGATATAATGCCTTCAGTTTTTGCGTAATTATTAGTCCCTAGACCCAATCCCATTTTTATGTTGAAATAGTGAGAAACTAAAAGATATAAGACAATGCCTCCTCCACATAATTGTCCATCATTTTGTGAAGCACTGTCAAAGAAATCCCATGGGCAAGAGCGATCCATTATTTCTTCCTCCACATGCTTGACTAGGGTGCATCTTTCCCTTTTGGGAAGTGGGAAAGGATGTTGAGGCTTTGAGCGATCATATGTTCAGGGATGGAGGATTTATCATTGAAAATAGTTGAATTATGGGCCAACCACACTCCCTAATTTATTAATAATGGAAGGGATTTTATGTTACAGTTTCTTGGATCGTGCACCCACTTTCTCCAAGCCTCTTCGATGTTTTTTTCTTGCCAAATATAGTCTTGAATAATGTCCCATGAACATTCCTTCCATGCCTATTGGACAAAAGGACAAAAGAGGAAAAATGTGTGATAAATTCCTCCTCAATCTTGCAGAGAGTAGACCAACCCAGACCTTCCAAACCATTGTGCTTCATTCTGTCCCAAGTCGACACCTTGTTTCTAATCAAGCACCATAAGAAATGATGAGCTTTTAAAGGGTATTTTATTTTCCACACCCCTTTCCACCGCCAAGAAGGTTCATGTTGAAGAAGGTCAATGTTTAATTGGGAGTAGCCTGCTTTTGGCGTATAAGTCCCATGAGGATTATGTTTCCAAACTAATTCATCCTTTTTATCAGTGATGCGAATGTGTCATGTTTTTAGGGATCTGATATAGTCATCCCATACTTATGTATATTCCTCTCCTAGTCCCAACTGTAAGGCATTCTTCCACTCTTGACCCAACACAATGGTTTTATTCATATCAACGATCTGAGCAATATGAATGAGACCTCGCTTGTGGAGGAATTCAGTTAATGGATGGGGAAGAAGATGACTTCTACCATTGCCCAGCCATGGATCCTGCCCTATTTTGACCTTTGTACCCTTTCCTACCTGCCAAGCCAATCCATCCCCACCACTGAAAATGATTTTGTAGGATAATATTACAAGTATATTATCGTGCACCCACTTTCTCCAAGCCTCTTCAATATTTTTTCCTTGCCAAATATAGTCCTGAATAATGTCCCTTGAACATTCCTTCCATGCCTATTGGACAAAAGGACAAAAGTGGAAAAATGTGTGATAAATTCCTCCTCAATCTTGCAGAGAGTAGACCAACCCAGACCTTCCAAACCATTGTGCTTCATTCTGTCCCAAGTCGACACCTTGTTTCTAATCAAGCACCATAAGAAATGATGAGCTTTTAAAGGGT
>ML845950.1:44421-57723 GCA_009831015.1 Picea engelmannii | reverse complement strand
ATAGAACACCCTTTTCAACAATGGGGCCTAGATGTAATTGGGGAGATTAATCCTAACTCTTCTCAGCTACACAAATATATCTTGACAACTACATATTATTTCACTAGATGGACAGAAGCAATACCCCTCAAGATAATCAATGAAAACCAGGTGACATCGTTCCTTGAATCTCATATTGTCACTAGGTTTGGAGTCCCTGAGTATTTAGTTTTTGATAATGCCAAATAATTTTCTTCTTTGAAATTGAATGAATTATCTCTTGAGATAAACATTAAATTTAAATATTTGAAAAAATACTATCCACGGGGGAATGGGTTGGTTGAGTTGACCAATCAAAATCTAATCAAAATCCTCAAGAAAAATGTTAATGACCACCAAAGAAATTGGCACCTGGCTCTCCAAAATGCCCTGTGGGATGACAGTGTCACCCCCAAGTCTTCTATCAGTAACTCTCCCTTCTTTCTAGTCTATGGAAAAAAAACAAATTTTCCTACACACACCTTCTTACCCTCTCTACAACTCGCTCAATATTTCAAAGATAAAGCATGCCCAGTGATGCAAGAAAGGTTGAATATTCTTTTAAAATTGGAAGAAGAAAGGGAAAAATCCAAAATGAACATAATGCATCATCAGGAAGTAATTAAAACATGGTTTGATAAGTCATCTATGGGAAAAAAATATTTCTAGGAGGGAGACCTCGTTCTTAAATAGGACAAAGAAAATGAGCTGAAAGGAAAACATACAAAATTCTGTAAGTTGTGGTTAGTCCCATATCTGATTCATCAAAAAATAGGGCATGGAACTTTCAAACTCAAAACATTGGAGGGAGATGAGGAGGAGCTCCATTTCAATGGCCTAATTATCAAAAGGTATTTCTCATGATCACCTTTGGTGATATAGTTTTGTACATATTAGCTTTTCTTAGCTTTCCCTTTTCTTATTATGTGATCTCTATTATAGTCAACATTCTCTTCATTTCATTCTTCCCATACCTTTGGTTGAAATTTCTTTTATCCCTTATATTCAACATTTTATTCATTTCTTTTATCCTAACTCTTCTCAACTACACAAATATATCTTGACAACTACATATTATTTCATTAGATGGACATAATCAATACCCCTCAAGATAATCAATGAAAACTAGGTGACATCGTTCATTGAATCTCATATTGTCACTAGGTTTGGAGTCCCCGAGTCTTTAGTTTTTTATAATGCCAAATAATTTTCTTCTTTGAAATTGAATGAATTTTCTCTTAAGAGAAACATTAAATTTAAATATTTGACAAACTACTATCCATAGGGGAATGGGTTGGTTGAATCGACCAATAAAAACCTAATAAAAATCCTCAAGAAAAATGTTATTGACCACCAAAGAAACTGGCATCTAGCTCTCCAAAACGCCCCGTGGGCTGACAGAGTCACCCCCAAGTATTATATTGGTAACTATCCCTTATTTCTAGTCTATGGACAAGAAATGATTTTTCTTGCACACACCTTCTTACCATCTTTGCAACTCGTTCAATCTTTCCAAGATGAAGCATGCCCAGTGATGCAAGAAAGGTTGAATATGCTTTTAAAATTGGAAGAAGAAAGGGAAAAATCCAAAATGAACCTAATGCATCATCAAGAAGTAATTAAAACATGGTTTGATAAGTCATCTATGGGAAACAAATATTTCTAGGAGGGAGACCTCGTTCTTAAATGGGACAAAGCAAATGAGTTGAAAGGAAAACATACAAAATTCCATAAGTTGTGGTTAGTCCCATATATGATTCATCAAAAAATAGGGCCTGGAACTTTCAAACTCAAAACATTGGAGGGAGATGAGGAGGAGCTCCATGTCAATGGCCTAATTCTCAAAAGGTACTTCTCATGATCACCTTTGGTGATATAGTTTTGTACATAGTAGGTTTTCTTAGCTTTCCATTTTCTTATTCTGCGATCTTTATTATAGCCAACATTTTCTTCATTTCATTCTTCCCATACCTTTGGTTGAAATTTATTTTATCCATTTTATTTTGGAATAACTTGATGTTCACTATCCCGGACCCATTAGTCTCTTTCATAACAAAAACCCAAAGACTGCTTAATCAAGTGAATTCTTTTCCGTGCAAAAATGCCTTTTCATATTGAAGAAATCAACTTACCTTGTGACCAATAATTATCTTCATGATTGATGGTTGTACAGAAAAGAGGATCATGTTCACCTTTTCCAAGAGAAATCTTCAGAACCATAAATTCAACACCCTTATGTAGTTCATGATAGTTATCCTTAACAGTGTGACTACTCTCATATTATGCTTATGTCCAACTCAAAGTTAAGGAGATATCTTAGCTTCAGGTGTCTTTTGCATAATTCCAGTGATACTCTCCTAAATGTCACAAAAATTTAAATGCATTTGTGACCCATGTGGATGAACCCATGAGGATAAATAACTGACTTGGACTAACAAATCAAATTAACTCTCATATCACCTTGTTTCTTATTCACCCATGTTGCAAAGCAATACATAAATTACATATCTAAAAGGGTGAATGTTATAAGGAAAACTCATTAGGAAGTTGAAAGCACTATTAATAGTGTGGGAAGTAAAAGTAAACCCATCGGGGATATGGATGTTCCCTGGCAGCAGTGCCATGCTTGTATGATACCAAGGAAACTTTCTCGAGGCTATGAATGCTTGCTCGCAGCGAAGCAATTCCGAGAAAGAGAGGTGAGGAAAACACTTCAGTCTATAAGCAGTCTAAAATTACCCCTTTGTGGTGTCTCTTCACATGTGATCCCTGTGTATGTAAAATTAATAAATCTTCCATCAATTTTCACATTAATTATGCAGAAGATCATTTATGACAGGTCAATTTTTTGTTTTGTTATCAGGGTAGATGATGTGGGGTCCATAATTTGTACACTGTTAAAAGACTGTTTAAAAGGCCAAAAGATCACATTCATGTCTCTGAATCAATTTGTTTTGGGATCAGAGATAATTGTCTCTTCCTAGTAAGTCGTAATTTGTTGTCCCCCCACTACTACATATGACCAAATTTTCCATGGTTTTTCGTTTCTATTGCCACACATATCCGTCGCACTTTTCACAATGGAGAACATTATTTTTTGTGGAAATTTTTTTGTCGCTATATCCATGCACTAGGTATTCATGGAAACAACGATGAAATCAGGCTGCCACATGTCATCATCCTAAATATTTTTTTTTTTTTTGTTCACATCGTCGTAATTACAACAAACTATAGTCAGTAGACCGATGAAAATATGTTGGAAATATGGATTCCCAAATCAAATATTTAACTTCTTGCCACGAACGTTCGTCGCTATAGGGGAAAACGTTTGTGGAAAAAAGAATAGATGTATACCTTCTTGCGACAAAGATGCGTCTCTATATTGATGGAGGAGCGTGAAAATAGCGATGAAAAAGTGTGGTAGAGTAAAAAACCCACCAATGGATTGCGACCCATATGCCATACTTGTGACAAACGTATGTCGTTATTGCGATGACTTCTATAGGTTTTAAAAAACAAATAGATAGTTTTTCCCTTCTTTCTAAGAAATCTCCTATCACATCCTTTTGTGTGGATAACCAAACCCCGGTTATGATTTTGAAACACGGTCCTATATGGGCCAAGAAGTGAGAATACGATAATCTAAAGCACTCACTAGTATCTATCCTTAATGGCTTATGTACATCACCGAACAATCTTAGTAAGTTGATATATACTTCTTGGGCTTATTTTTTGATGCCATTGATTAGGATCCTTATATTCTAAAGGGTTTTCCTTCCTAGGATTTATAATTGAGTTGAATTTTTCACATGTTATACACGATGGCTCTAATTGGTTCATGTATAATGTAGGACTCTTTATAAAGCTATGTTTTCTTGAATTGAACTTACATTTGGGGTAATTTTCAGAGGTCGTAATTTGGGTAAGATTTCTCAGTGTCATTCTGGAATACAAGGGCATTAAATCTGTTTTGACCATCAATAAGACTTTGGGTACACTATCCAAAATTTGGGAGGGTGACATCCTCAACTTATTCCCAAATCTACATTTACGTAGAATTGTGCAAAGGTATTCATGGCCAAATTGTATTGGAGTACAAGAATTGTAGTTGGACACATTGACTAGACTATGAACATATTGGTTTTTGTTGTAGAGTATTTTTTGAGCATGACCATGTAGCAACTTCCTCTTTGAAGGCAAAGGATTTTCAATCTAATAGGTAGAAGAATAACAAATGTTATTGATGGCAGAGAAATAATATTGTCTTTCTTGCGGCTTATAATTGCCAAATAAGATTCCAATTCCAAGTTTTAGTCCTTTTCATATTATGCATTGTTGCAATATACCTTGCTTGGATTGATAATATCCTCCCACTTTGTTTGTTACCCATACCAATATGTCTATATGATCCCCAAGTAGAATTAAAATTTCCTATAGGACCTCTACATATTGGTTCCATTACTTTGACATGTTATTGAATATAATTATCTCATATACTCCCTTCCATCCTATGGTTTGTCTATTCACTTTGTCCCTTTCATAAAAAAATTCTAAGAAGAACTCATTTTTAGCATGAAGGGTCTCAACTAAAAGGTGGGATAGTCTTGGCACTTCCATACTTCCAATTGAGGGGTCAATTCTAACGTGAACTTGTTGATCATTTCCTATAAACCATGGAAGTTTTTCTCCTATGAGAGGATAAGATTCCAAAAAATCCTTCTAGCAAGCCATACCTCCTAAAATTGATTTCCTTATACTCTTAATCCACTCTTCAATGCTTAAATTATCTATATATTTCCTTCTGATAATCATTTTCCATTAAAAAAAGTGTAGCATACTCACCCAGCACTCATAACCATCAGATAGGTAGCCATGAATCAGGGCATTCAAATTTTGGGCTCATAGACCCATTCACCTTGACAAACAAAGGCATGTCTCCCATGAAAGCCTAAAATTGGTTAAAAATGTATGTACAGTGTAAATTAATGGAATGCATTGAAATTTACTAGCATAGACTAACTATTTCATGGTAGGCTAGTGCCTATGTTCATATTTAATCAAACACACACATTAGCATGCAATCATATATATTTTTCTAACATAAAACATCATCCATTTTACAGATTCATAAATAAGAATAGAGCACTTGTATTTTAACAGGAATATGTGCAAGAAACTTGTTGTGTACGATCAATTTCCCACCCAACCATAGGAATCCAATTTGTATACCATCCTAAATATGGGCTATGAGGCCACTAGGGTGAAGGAACCAAGCTACAATATTCTATCTCACTCAAGCCAACCCACTTGATCTAATGCTTGGCCAATACGATTTTTAAAAGAACTCTAGGCACCTCATCCAGTTGTCAAATAACCATGGTAATCTCTTCCATTTCTCCACATAATACAAGGAATATTTTCCCTTTCTCTACCCAACAACCCATTAGGGATATTATTTCCTCTAGTGGTCTTTAGTGTGAGTAGAAAGAGCCCAATATATTGAATGCTTTCTAGAAATTCCCTGCAAGAATTTAATGCTTGTCTCTCAAGCATCCAAAGAGTGGAAAATACACAATGGGTGAAGGTTTATAACTTTCCTAACCTTTATGCTCTCCTAGAACCATATATTTCCCATCAGAAATTACCCTTTTATAGTGCTAGTTATTGTTAATTTCATATTGGTTGATGATTGGCAAGGAGGGCATGGCATGATAATTTTTTTGCATAAACATGAGAATGATAGAATAAATAAATGGAAATGAGAGAATTGATGAAATTATGGTTGGCTTTTCAACTAACAAGAGGATTAAAGTGTCATCCCCAACAAATAGAGGAGGAAATATTAGAAGATGAGAGGCAAGAGGAACAAGACCCAACTGATATGAAATCTCATATTCAACAAGGGAAGATAGTAACAAGAAGGAAATCACAACAAGCTCTAGAATAAGGGGAGATATAAGAAGAAAAATCAACCAAAAAAGTAGGTAGGAAATATCACAAGGAAAAGAGAGAAGAAACCACAAATATAAATAAGGAAATGGGGATCCAACAAACAACAAAGGGTGTATTTGTAGGAAAAAGAAGAATGGATCATGAAGCTCCAACACCTCTAGATCAGTCGATAGGTGTTCCTCCTTCTATAGTATAAGTATGACAATGTTCTCTTGGAATTGCAGAGCTTTAGGTAGCAAAAGTAAGGAAGATTCTCTAAGAGATATAATAAGAGTAGAAAAACCAACTATAATTATTATTCAAGAGACTAAATTGGAGGAAGTATAAAAATTACAAATAGGGAAAAATATTTGGAAAAAAACAACAAAGAGATAGTAATTGTTTCAAAAGGAGCATCAAAATGAATAATCACTCTACAGGACAAAAATTAAATTTAAATTGAAACATCTTGAAGCTTGCAACATTGGATTTTGACTCATCTTCACCATTTATGTATGTCCTTTACCCTTATTAATGTCTACATGCTAGTGAGATACCCATAAAAAATTGGTTTCTTGGATTTCTTACAAGTGGTTGGAAAAAGTATGGTTTAAACTCTAGCATTGTGGTTGAGGATTTCAACACTATTTTGATAAACTCATAAAAAAAGGGAGGTAATATAGATCATGACCCCATGAGAGAAAGAATGAATAACTTAATTTATGATTGGGATCTTTCAGATGTAAAACCAGCCAAAGGAAAGTATACTTGGAGTAACAAAAGAGTGAATCCTAGTTTCATTGCGGCTCATTTGGATAGGTTTCTCATTCATAGTGATTTGTAATCTCTAATTATATTATCTCTACTAAAATAATACCTTTTGTTGTCTTCGATCATAAGCCTATTGGTCTAACCTTTGAACCCTTAGAAAATTTTGGGCCCATTCCTTTTAGATTTAACCCTCTCTTGCTTCAAACGGAGGATGTTCTGGCTCTTGTAGAGGATACTTCAGAGAAACCAATTACAGGGTCTCCGAACTATATCTAGGAATCTAAACTAAAGGTAGTCAAACAGATTCTGAAATATTGGGTTAAATTATTATATATTCCTGTAGAGAAAGAAAGGAAAGAATGTCAACAACTAGAAGGAATACAAAAACAAATGGAAGAGGAGGAGGTCATTGAGCACATGTTATAGGAAGAAAGAGACACTAGTCAAAATTTACATGTGGTCTTTAGAAAGGAGGAAGAGGATTGGTGATTAAGATCGTGGAGCCTTTGGTTGAAAGAGGGAGATAGAAACACTTCTTTTTTTCACAAGAACACTAAAGCACGGGGGCATAGGAATATAATTAAAATAATGTACTTAGGAAGAGGGTATAAGATATAAGATTTCACAGAAGTGAAAGAAGCAGCTAGGCAACACTTTGAAGAACTTTATGCAACAAAGGAAGAAAAAGATAGAGAAAAAACCAAAGAAATCAAGGAACACATTGACTAGACTATGAACATATTGGTTTTTGTTTTAGAGTCTTTTTTGAGAATGGGCATGTAGCAAATTCCTCTATTAAGGAAAAGGATTTTCAATCTAATAGGCAGAAGAATAACAAATCTTATTGTTGGAAAGACTCAAAAAAGGAAAACTCAAAGAATGTCTTTTGGGTGCCATTAAAAAAATATATTCTAGAGGTACCCAAGCATGTGGTATTGTAAAGGACTTTGACCAATCCATAGGGGGTGGTGGTATAGAAATGGATACAATAACTCATGAATCAAACCCTTTGTTGATAGTATCCTTACCCAACAACTCCCTCTAGGGAATGAAAAGGAGGCATGCATTAGATAATTCAAATAAGAAAAAATAATCAATCCATTCAATATCACCAGATGATGCAAAGAAATTCACATTGTTAAACTCTCCATCAATGTCTAATTAGTGTGATGGTCAGATTGAAGTTCAAAGGGAAAATGAAGAGGGAATTTGGTTACCCTCCATCATCAAAGGTGGTTAACACATTTTCGACATGCCAAATTGGTCTAAATGAATGTTAATAGGATATTGTATCCTTCTTTTATGATCCTCAACTAAATGAATTAGACTCTTCATTGTCTCTATGCTAATATTGTATTGTAAAATATTGACACTGGAGAATTATTAGTTAATATCTTAGTTAATTATCTTACATGTCATTGAAGAAAAAAAAATGAATTTCAAGCCATGCATAGATGCTTTGATATATAAGGATAACCACATTGGTGCATGATTGCCGAAAAGAGAAATTCATAGTTACTCTCTTAATCTCAAAGCATGAATATATGTTTTGAATTACAAGGTTCAAAGTAGTTAGTATAGTGTTTCTACAATGTAGTGATGTGGCCTCTTCTTTATTTTTTATTATCAAGGAAAAGTTGTGTGTTGATGGGTTATCACAAAGAGCCAACCATAAGGACGAGGTGTGTAACAAGCATGTTTTTTTAGATTTAGGGGAATCAATAACTAGTTGATATTATTTAGGCTAGACCCAGGTTCAAATCTAACTAACTTCCACTATAAATCCCAAGCTAGGTGTAACAACCCACAAACTACACCTAACAAGAAACTTGGGCCTCAACCTAGAGTGAAGAAGAAATCCCAAAATGGAGGTGCCTACCCTTTCATCCAACACACAACATGGCATTATATTATTAGGGAGGAAGGATAAACCTTAAACATCAGCTATGAGTTGAATTTTGGATCCACTCAAGGGCACGAGGAGAGAGATCCACATAGGGAGAATGTCACATTAGGGCACAAGGCCCCGCAACCATATGGAGTTTCACAAGGGGTAGAGAGCATGTAGGTAGATTTGGGAGTCCTATGGTCATACAACCATATGTTCTTTCATGGGAATGGTTGCTTGGATGCTTTAATTCTTAGAAGGGTGGATCAAATTCTTTTGTACTTAGAGGGAGATCACTAGTTTGGGCCATTGAAGAAGAGGATCATGTGTATGCAAGGAGGACTTGTTCTCCACTAGAGTACTTTCCTTTGAATTGTGGATATTTAATTGGATCTAGTTGGAATGTTGTGTCCTAATTGATTGGAAAGTTTGAAGGGGTTGTAGACCCAAAATTTAACTCACAAGAAGAATGGTCACCATTATCTTAAAACTATTGCAATAACTTGCATGAAACTACTACATGAACTTGTAAACTACTATAGAAATGAGAATATCATAGAAAAGAGGTTTATTTTCATTCCCTTGAGTGTGACCTACTCAAGGTATCTACAAGAACCCTTGGTGAAACCATAAGTTCTCAAAAATGTAGTCTCCTTATTAAGAAATTTAACTCATGACAATAGTGTGTCCTCTACAATTTGAATTCACTATCATAATTATGAAATTATTATTCCAAAGAAAAACTAGAATATACTTGAATTCATCCTATCTCCTACTTATAATAAAATATCACAAATAATCCTTCAATCAATCCTTGATTGAAGGGAACTTGTCTCTAGGATCCCTAGAATCAAGGATCCTTGTTCCAAGGGACAAATTTCCCTCCTTAATTCAAATTCCCTCAATCAACAAATCAAATAAGCATCTGTCTTATTGAGTGACTTGAGTTCTTTGAATGTTTGTGTCCCTTAAATATTAGAGAGGGGGACTAATCCCCCTCTTCTCTCATGTGGAATTTGATGGAGAACACCCTTTTGACCTACTTGTACCAATCATTAGACAAAAACCTCAAGCATGCTTAAACTCATATAAAAAAAAATTAAGCCAACGTATATCACATAAACTCATCAACTCAATTACTCATAAAATTCAATATGCATGGGGAGATAAATGGTCCTAGAAACATGCCAAAGTAGATTTGTAGGTGCAATATTTCAATGGTTGATCATAAAATATGTTTATGTGTTTATATAAAATTACTTATATCTCAAAAATATATTGATAGGTCACAACCTAGCAAGACACCAAATTGATGTATGAGACCTGCTTGTTTGTGGGGAACTAAATAAACCCTCTATGAATCCCACAAACATAGGGGTCTCATACATTACCTTGATGCTAGTAATGTCCTAGAAATTATGAATATCTTAACAATAATAAAAATTGTATTTTTACATTTCTATGTCTCCATAAGTTCTACATTGAGTTCTATACTTTAAAAAACACGTCAAAACCCTTACATTATCATTGTCCTTTCACCAGATCCATTAGCCCATACAACTTGATAAGAGTTTTCCACGAGATGCATTTCCATTACCAAGACTTGCATGAATAATAAAAATCAAATTCTTTATATGATTAAATAATATATAAGCAAATAAACAGGCATTTAGTTATGTAAAATACTCTAGAAAAAACTTAAGTGGTCGTATACCTTAATGATATTCCCTTTGTTTTGATAATAGGTTATTCTCTACTGAACAAGGCCAACCACATGAAGGTGGAAGCTCATATGGCCTCTCCCCCCCACCCCCCCCTCACATCGCTCTCAATTCCCCATACCCAACAAATGATTTTGTTTATATAGAAAACATATAGACATTCATGCATAACTAGGATAGTCATCAAAACATATGAACATATAAACATTGAAGAATAATGTTGTAATTCATATAAACAATGTTTCATACTAGCAACATCGATAAACATCCAAATACAAGTCATGAATTTATACATCTAGTTTTTGATTTATGTTTTTTTACATTCATAAAATTTATGATTGGGGTATCATAATCATCCTTTGACATTGTATTTCATGTGACCTGTCCTTATATTGTTTGTGTTTCCATGCACATTGCACTCATGTACCATACTTTTGGTACATCGCTAAGAAGGGCGTGGAGGTAGTTGTGCAGGGGCGTGAACTGTAACAATGAAAATGATCATATCAATATGTTGAAATATAATTGAAATAACTATTTTATTATTTTGATTAACATTACAATATTGCCCTTTACCTGTCTATGTAGTTGTGACAATTGGTGCATTAATTTCTTGTCCACTTGGTTCCTCTCATAGTTCACCCTCCTGAGCTACATGCTCTTCCATTTAAAGAAGATAATATATAAGTATAAGTCATGAAATAAATATCTACAATCATAGTAAATATTTCTAATTCTAAAGAATACATACTGGAATGGGTACTCAGCTCCCCACTATCATTGGACATGTGCTCCCTAGTATGAAGTGGTGTCTGTTGAATACCGCTAGATTCACTATTGTGGTTGCACTATTGCTTGAAAACAAACATAAATACTTAGTTAAGGGTGATATAATAAAATATGAATATACTTTACAAGCATGCTACTGTGGTTTACTTATTCATTTTATTTACCTGCGTGGTTGGGGAGATTGGAGTCTGCCCCAAGCTTCTCCTATATTCAATCATACTTTTAAAACCTTGATTGTAACCAAACTTTAGGTCCTCCTCGGTGGCAGCAACGTCGAATATATTTAACTGCAATTCATAACACCATTAAAACTACCAATAACAAAAACAAATATTTGTTCGATGCTGTTAATTAAATATTCACCATAGTTAATCATTTAATTCTTACTATTCAGGATTTTAGTTTTCCATAACTACCCTGGCCTAGTTTATGATGCCCATGCTTTTCCATTCTAGATTTGGTTTCTTTGGAGGTGTCAGGTAGCCTATATATGGAATTAAAAAAAAAAAAAAGATATCGAAATTGTTACTTAAAACAAGAAAGAAAAACATAAATGAGCATATTTCACTAAGAAGATGGCATGTGTTGTACCTTGCTCTACCAGGTCGTGGATGTCTTCCTTGTTTTCTAAACAAGTTCTCCTTTGCATCCTCTAGCAAGGCCTTCCACTCTTTCTCTGGAACCATGGGAGGGCACTCATGCTTGAGGTCTAATTGCAATTTCTCCCTATATTGGGCCCTTGTATATTTTAAATTCTCGCCAGCTAACTTTGTAACCACTTTCTTGTTGAACGTATTGTCGAACAAGTTTATCATGTGGCCTATCAATTCATCTTTTTTTTCACTATCTTGGCCATTCCACCATGTGATAATGGTGGGGCCAAACAACTCAAATGCTTTTTCATTCAAGTTTTTATAGAAAACATTGTTTCCTACATAAATGTGTTATCCATTAATTTATAATAATCTCAACAAATGTCCATTTCAATTTCATGATAAAAATGAATCAATTAATTAACAAATACCTGCAATCTTCTAAATCTTGATTAGAACACATGCATCATCCACCAGAAAGGTGAGATCTAATTATATGGTGCTTTTAATTCATGTTCTTCCATGAATAGCTTCCTCTCTATCTACAGTACGTTCATCTACAAAGTCCTGTGGAGTCCCAGGCTCCGGCTCATCATGCTCTGGCTTGTCATGCCAGTCAACATCATTGTGCTCATCAATGGATTTGAGGGGAACCTTAGGAGGGTAAAAAATCCTCACTTGTACTTTGCTATGTCGATTTTTTTGTTGCATTGGACCATCACTGCTACCTATAGTAGTTGCAGGCTCGGTAGGTTCCCGGGGCACGGGGTTTAAAAACTCCTACAAATGGAAAACTTTACTTTATCAGATCATATAGAAAATATAAAACAAAAAAACAGATATGAAATTTTCATAGCTAATAAAAATATGTGAAGATGCCACTTGCCCCAAAATTAGTTATTAGATTTTGTAGCTCTGCAATTCTGGCCATGTCCTCCCGTGTCAGGGGTCTTTTGCGAAACAAACCTAGATATTCTATGTTTTCCTTCTTCAAGGCCTTTGCGACAGTTGTTACTAGGTCAGTGGAATAAAATATTTTTTCCTCAAGATCCTCATCATCCAAATCGACTGTGGACTAAAAACATCAAACAATAAATGAAATTAAAATAATATTAACATCAAACAAATTTAGATATTGTAATCAAATTTAGTTATTATTAAGCACTAACAGTTACCTGATACTATTGTGCGATGATTGACTTCCCATTGTCACCTTTCTCTGATCTACTATGAGTGGGTGCCTTCCCATGGTGACCATGCCACAATACATTAATGAATAAAATTAATGAGATGAACTTTAACATTTGAGAAATTTAGTTATTGTAGTCATAAGTTATTACTATATTTAATATTTACCTACTGAGGCACAGCGGGTGCCTTTCCACGATCACCCTGGACAGATGTAGCGGGTGATTTTCCACGGTCACCCTAGAAATATGTTGACACAATAAATCAATCAACAAAATTTATTAAAGTCACCTGTAACATTAAAAAAATGAAATATTGCAGTAATATCATAAAATAAATAATGAAAAATGAAATATATGCAGTAAAAATTTGAAATATTGCAATGATAAATTATAACAATGAT
>ML845950.1:28759-44321 GCA_009831015.1 Picea engelmannii | reverse complement strand
TAAATCAATCAACAAAATTTATTAAAGTCACCTGTAACATTAAAAAAATGAAATATTGCAGTAATATCATAAAATAAATAATGAAAAATGAAATATATGCAGTAAAAATTTGAAATATTGCAATGATAAATTATAACAATGATTGATCAAAGGTTGATTTGAATGGTATGTAATATATTTATTCCCATAGTCGTACTCCCTCCATCTATTCGATTTAAGTTGTAATCAATCAACAACTCTTCACCTAGAACTATTGTTTTTGTTGCACATACAAATATATGATTTTCTTCATGTTCCTCAAATATGAAATTCGGTTTCTTAGTTGTTGCCACTGGTCGTGTACTATTTATAAAGCCCACAATGTTTCCATAAGCTTTTGTCCTTCCATCAATATACATAGTTGCCCCTTTATTTTGATTGTTATCTACTAGTTGTATATAATTTGCGACAACTCTGTATCTCCGCATACTTCACGTATATCGAGCCAACATCAACCAATGATTGTATCTGTATAATGGTCTGACATACTCCATCAATTCAGTTACAGTTCCATAGCTGACCTTTATGCCATCCACTGAAAATAACCCCAATCCATGTAAGGACAAAGGAGCAATGCGATACATCCTCCCACTGATGAAGAAATTTGTGTCCACTTTAGGTAGCTCCTTAGGTGACCATCATTGCACTAGATGTATATACCTCAAGGGAAAATCAATGTCACATATTCTCTCAACATCATAATTACATGACCCTCCGTTGGTAATAAAAAATTACATGCGTAAACAAAATCATTTCCTTACCTTTTCAGATCTAGTTGATCTAGAACCGGTAGATCTAGTACAAAACGTCTCACTTTCAACCTCTCTGAGGATATCATGATCATCACTCAAGGAAGATAGATCCAATAGATACCTATTTGGTGGTACCTACACTCGTTAAAACACGAAGATACATTATCGTGTGAATATAAGTTTGTGGTACCAACACTTGAAAAAATGAGAAGATAAGTTAGAGAGCAAATATTTAGGGAGCCCGTGTTTTGCTTGGAGAATATACTTGATTCTATTGTATGTAAGAAACTTATTGGGGTCCTTGTTTACTTGATTCATATCATACTTGGCATGCCATTATTTTTAAATTGGTATGATTTGGGGCGTGAGTCTTCTCTTTTATAGAATGGCATTAAAGTCCCAACATTAGAGGTGTATGAATTTCGTTAGGATAGAAAGAGGCATTAAAGTCCCAACATTAGGCTTGGGAATTGATTTAGATAGGGAGGTGAAGAAAATGAAGCCTTAGTGGGGATATTTAGGGTATATGATACTAAAAATGCTTAGTGGATGACACGTTTCATGGTGATACTAAAAAGGCTTAGTGGATACTCAACAAGATAGATGCTTTAGAATTAATGAATGGTTGGAGGATACTCAACAAGATAGATGCTTTAGAATTAGTGAATGGTATCGCAAGGGTGTTAAGGCATCATCTGAAGATGGGTCAAGTGACAAGGTTCAATGACAAGGCAAGATAGAAGTTATATAACAAAGTAAAAGTGTTCTTGCAACAAGTATAAGTGCCAATACAAGTTGAAGGAAAGGACAAACTCTTATATGAAACAATAGATGCTTGCACTATTCAAGATGGGTACATTAAAAATGGTGCATGAGAAACAAGAATATAAAAAAAAAGACAATGGTATCTTTCAAGAACAAAGACTGTCAATATGTAAATGAAGACAACTGGCTTCTTCATAACTTGAGGGTCTTCACTCTTCTTACGACATCCATTTGTACCTCTCATTTTCATACACCTTTGTATAATCAAGTGAATGAGAGGTGTATGAAATTCGTTAGGATAGAAAGAGGCATTAAATTCCCAACATTAGGCTTGGGAATTGATGTAGATAGGGCGATGAAGGAAATGCAACCTTAGCGAGGATATTTATCCTAAGAGAAGATCTATTAGGAATTATATTTCTCCGAGACAGAATTTTCACAGTTACATAAAATTACAAGCCATACGAAAGTCGCCCCTTTCTCATGGAAATTTACCCATCATAGAAATGCACGGAGGGACAGAACGAGCTTCACATATACCTTTTCCACTCAATCCAAAAACAACATCGGACATCATCCTGGTTTGTCTCCATTTTCGTGAAACTGTTCCTCAAGCGAAGCAGCCATAGATTTAAGTCACATGTCATAGTTACTATTTTGGTAACATTTTGAAGTATTCTTGCACCAATTATTTCATAAGAATGAACCTATGATTAACAATGCCAACGTTCTCATGAAAGAGCTTAAGTCTTCTCTTGAAGATTGATCATTGTTTGAGGATTATACACTGCTTAGAAACTACAGAGTTGTTATTTCATTGAGTATTGTGGTATAAGTCTCAATTATTGGCAATGTTTATGTGTTTTCTTTCTCCAGTTATTCCATAGGAACAAATCAATATGATAGGGGTCCAATGGCCTCTTCTAGAAGCAAAATTTTGTCTCTTTAATCATTATTTAAGGGTTTTCTTTACTATTTAGTAATATGGAAAATCAAAGTTCATATTTGGCGGTGTTGTAATCTTTCCTTTGGCAACACTTTGATATTATATCATTCCAAAAAATTCATAAAGGCAATTTGACACTTAAGGAATCTTAATGACTTGAGTAAATGCGCTAAACATCTCTTCCATGTCACTATTTTCAAGGTTCTTTACTGTCTAAAACTGCAGAATGTCAATCTTGTGTTTGGTTAATGATACCTTACTAATATTTCTAGCCAAATCATTCTTTATTACAGTCCTTTTCTCTAATTCATAATAAACACCTGTAATATTTTGGGGTTTTGTATTTGTAATTGAAGTATGGTCCAAACATGAAAGATTATTATAATGAACTATGTTGACAACACCTAGATCTATATGAATCCACTCTCCTATCTCTGTTTATGACTTGAATTTGATAAGAAGGTATTGTTATTGGCATAATCTCTTGCTTGCTAGATTTTTCACTAGACTATGTCAACTATGTCACTAGACTCTGTTGATATTATCTAGGCATAAAACGAATCTATTCAGGAAAATCGAGGAGGAAGAAGTAAGGGATTTTTTTTCAATATCCTCCATGAACAAATTACACATAATGGGAGAGAGGGGGGGACCCAAGTCTACTCTACAAGTCTATTCATATATTTCTTCTTGGATTTAACTAAAAAATGTTGATCTCAGACACATCTCAACTAACTTTGGTGTATCTTAGTTCCTGATCTTATTGATAACCTTCATTTTCCCATTAATAAGAATTTTCATGAAGAGATAAACTACATCAAAAGTTATTGAATGTCATTTAGGTTAAATTTGATATCCTTGATTTAATTTTAAAAGAAAGTGGAGTCCTTAACATAGGAACCAGTATTACCAACCAGGGGCTTGAGTTTATGAGCCAAGTGTTTAGCAAGCTAATAAGTTGGGCCACCTATGGTGTTGATTATGAGTTTAAGTGGGACAACAAACAATCAAATTGTTTTTCTCGCTTTCCCTACTTGATTTTTTCAATATAATCAATCTTTTTCCCTACTATATTTTTTCAATGTAATTGTTGGCCTTCGACCAAGTTTTGAGAAAACCTTGGTCAAGTTTGGACCACTTTTGGACTTCAATAGGATGGTCGAACATGGAGCGCCCAAGTGGAGTTGAGATCGCGGATCTCACCAATTTTGTGGGCTATGTGGACCCAACAAGGGGTTCCTTAGGGTTTTTGTAATGGGTTATGGGATGTCGGCCCATGGGGTTTACCCATGAATAGGCCTTATTGTAAAAGTATAAATAAGTAAGAATGTATTGTATAAAGTAGTTAATAGGTAGTGGAAAGTGGCTAAGTGAAAGTAGCTCTAAGTTTATTTGTGCAACAAAATGTGTATGTAAGTCTCTATGCTCGATAGAGAACTTGGCTCTATGCCTTGACCTATTTTCGGAAAGGAGGATCTGATGCTCAGTGCACAGATCTCTTGTCTAGTGTGAAGCTTGGCTCTTTGGCTTAGTCCACATGAGCAACTGAATGTAAGAGATTAAAGAATAATAAATAATATGAAGCAGTTGGTGGACATAGCCCCACACTGGGGTGAACCACGTATATCTTGTGTCTGTGGTTTGCTTTGTGCTTTATTGGTTATGTTATGAATCTGCTCATTTCCTTGAATGTCATGTATGATAGATATATTTGTTTTTTCTTAGTGATTTACATGTGTTAAGGATGAATGAATATTATATCTAACCTAATGTTATGTGCTAAGTGATTGAAATGCTTAATCCTTGTTGTTACTGCATCGTTCCATATTAGGGTTTGTTCTGGGATGTTAATAAATCTAATGAGGTAATGCATGTCCCATTCCAAGTGTTTCTAGAATACTCTGTGAAGTGTTATTATCACAAATATGTGTCCCAGCTTGGTTACAGACACTTGAGTCCTGTAACCCCCCCTGCTTCTACCTCAGGTGAGACTTCACCTGCTTCTCGGGTGTTTCCGAAAGGACCGATAGTTAGGATTTTGTTGGTGTGTTGTTGAAGCATTGAACCCTGGGTCTGCTCCTATGCCAACAAATGGTTCCATTGTCGGGGTTGGATACTATGATTGCTGGGAACTGAAGTAAAGAAAAGAGAAGCTCTGTGTGTATATCTATTGTTGTAGTGCACAATACTTTGCTTGACTTGTGAATCTTTGTGCTAAGAGAGAAACCCGATCTGAAGAAAAGAGGTAAAGCTTTGTGCTTTGGTAAGAGTAAGATAAGTGAAAAATTTTGTTCCAAAAGCATGAATTTAAGTATGTTTAATAGATTTTTTCCTATTCTAAAAGCTAGGGCGCAGTTGGAAGAAAGAGTTGATCTAAGTAGATCTAATAGAAATGAATAAAGATATGTTATTCCTATGCAAAAGAAGAAGTTTTGGACTAATAAGTGGATGTAGGAACCTAGAAATATTTTTTGCAGATTACAGGTCCATCACTGTGATCCTAGTGTAGTGCGCAGTAGAGAAGAGGTTGGTGAACATAAAAGAGAAAAAGAGGATTGACATTGTGTTATAACTGCATAAGATCGGGACATCTTGCTAAGGAATGCCCTAGTACAGGTCCTATTTTTTTTTTTTGTAAAATTGTTGGTCATGAAGTTGAGGATTGTCCAAGGATGATTTCTAAAGTTGAAAGGATGAGCATGAGACAAGAAAACTATGAAGAAATTCAAGAGACTAAGAGCATGTTAGATAATCATAAAGAGGAAGAATCAGAGAAAGCTCAAACTATGTTATCACAGTGGAAAGAAACAATGAATGATCATAAAGATGTCATCTTACTAGAGACCATGAAAGTAAACCATTGCATAAGTACAAGAATAGGAGACTTCGACATAGAATGTGTCTTGGATGAAGAAACACAAGTGAATATTATGACAAAAGGCACTTGGGGAAATTTTGGGAAAAACTATTGTGGTACCTTCACTGGGAAGGATAGACTTGTTCAAGGGAAACATGATAACCCTATGTCAAAGAGTTACTAATGTACCTATTATTATCCATGGAACATTGACTGAAGAGGAATTTGAATTCATTAAGTTTTTTGAGAACAATGCCCGTTTCCCACTTTTGTTAGGAAAGACTTGGATTGAGAAGGATCAAATCACAAGGAAAGCAGAGGAAGAAGCTACATAAAAGAAAAAACAAGAACTAAGGGATTTCATAGCTAGAAAAATATACCAATTAATAGAATAACAAGAAGATAAGTCGAAGCAACTGAAGGAAAGAGAATTAGTTGTCGAGGTTGAAAGAACGCAAGAAGGTTTGAAGGACCTATCCACACAAGAAAGAATAATACCCACCCTGGAATTAATAAGAGAAGGGATATTAACTTCGAACCCTTTGAGAGCACATCAGCAAAGAGAAGTCACTATTCTAGGAGAAAATAAGAATAAGAATGGAAAGAGGAACCCAAAAATAGTTAGAGAAACTCAGATCACAGGAAAGAAGGCAAGAAACCTCAGTAAAAAGAAATCCAAGTTAGAAAAGCTACAGGAAACTACAAAGAACAGATGGAAGAATTCACAGACTAAAACCTCGCAAGAGGGAGGATTTGAACCTTATTGGAACAACAGGACCGTGCAAAATGGGACTTCGCCATGGCGAAGCTATATGACCGTTGGAGGCGCCCCACCCGTTAGAACGACGCTCCAGAACGGCTAGAAAACACATTTATGGGTGGATGGATTGCTTTTGGGACGTTGAGACCGCGCCATAATGGACAGATTCACATTGATGGAAGCATCCCTGCCTGTTGGAAGAATATGTTATGAGGCCCCGCTTATTTAACCTGTCATATGTTGCATTGGGACCACTTTTTTCCACTCGTGATTAACTGAGCTAACATATAATTGATTGTGTGTCGAACTGTGTTATCAGAAACTAGACATCGTTGTCCATTTTCCTCCCTCTTATCCGTTCACCTACCCCGACCTATCTGTTTAACAGTGATAATGTCGGGAAAACCTATTGAATTAGAGAAGTTTGTTGAAGATATATTCAAGAAGTTGATGGATGATAAACTGTTATTTGAAGGAGTACGAGCATCATCGACTAGGGGACTCCAGGCTTCCCCTTCGACTGGATGTCGTTCTTTCTGTGTCAACCCTGCAACTGAGCAAAGAAGTAAGCATCATGGCGATCTCACTAATGCGAAGCAGATCCCATCGACCTTACCAGACTATATCCCACCTTTGGTTGGCGTGATTAACCACGACAACATCCCACGAGACTATGAGTACACCCTGATCACCGTGTACATCCCGAAAGGAATACGCATAGTTGGGAGTCAGTTATGATAGATCCCACTACTGAAGAACAATGACTTCAATCTCGACGACAGAAACAACTATGCTATGCTCGCACCCCACCGATACTTGATGAAGACAACTGGGAAGAAGCCTCACCTGGTCTCCCAGCCATGGATTAACGAGCTGGCGAAGTCCACTGTGCTAATGTTGACGGGTGTAAGTGACACACCATCAACTGGAAGGTCATATCCGAACTGGGGTTGTCTAATTAACCCAATCCATTTGGTATGAACTGACCCGATGGATTTAATGGCTCTGTTAGCTAAATAAGGTCCTAAAAATAATAAAAGAAACAAACTAACCTAAAGATATGGTTCTAACAATTTATATATTAATTATAAGTGTTCAAATAGAAACATGAATATACAAATGATTATAAACAATCTATATACAGTTTGCAAGGTTTACTTGAAATCTTGCGAAATGAATGTTCGTAATAGTGTTTCTAACTAAGATAAAGAAATAACATAAATCTTTTTTGTGTTTTGAATGTTTAAAGATTTAAAACTAAGCAAATACAATTGAAACAATGAAATAGAAACAATAAAAAGCTAATTAATGCAATCATTTTTTCATTAATAAATAATTAATAAAATAACACACACACTAACCTGTTTCTGATCAGCAAAACTGAGTTTATCTCTCTTTGTTGTTTGAGCTCCTGTTTGTCCTGCTTTTAAGGGAAACCTATAACAGAACAATACTAATACTTCCAAAATAAATTCAAAGAAGTGTTTGATATTTGGAGTAAATTAATAACAACAGAAAGACAACTAATAAAAAATCATGTGATCTTAAGATAATCAATATTTAAGAACGAAAGAAAACTCAATTACGAGTATTCATATTATCCATCATTTAACATTAGAAATAAATTCAATAATAATCAAATGATCAATTGATCACACATAGAAAATGGAACACCAAATTATGGATAGCATATAAATATTTAACAATATGAAACACCATATGATGACAAATCTAAAGCTAAATCAACCATAATAATATCTCATAATACCGAGGTAGTAGGAGAACACAATGGAATAAGCATCACACAGGTCTAAAGCCAACAATGAATTTCTTTCCCATATCGATTCCCAAAATTACATGTCCATACTGTAGTCCAGCCAAAAATTTGTCCTTACTACTAAACAACAACCACTATTTAAACCTATCTTGGATCAATAACCTCTTATCATGCAATATAGAGGGTAATCCCAGAAAAATAGATTGCTTTACAAAAATAGGATAACAAAGAAACACTCATGTAGGAGTTTGTTTATCAAAATTAATTAAATAAATGTCATATTTTTATCAACAAAAAGAGAAATTACTAAACTATGCAGCGCATAACCCATGATTACTTCTCCTTGTGAATAACATCATAACTTTTATTTTCCTGAAGAAGAAAAAAAAAAAACGAAATGGAATTTAGATAAAAATTCAAACTAATATTTACAAATAGACTGGCTATAGAATCGTGAGATTCTATAGCTAGTCTTAAATTATGAAAAGAATAAAAATAAATATATCTATTTGATTTTTACAGCAGAATTAAATCAAAGATAATCAAAACCATTTTTTACCATTTTAGAGATTAGAAAATGAAGGATCTGATAATTCTGAGTTAATGATAGCGTTGAAATTTGTTGTGTTCTTGATAATCACATTACCGGATTGTTTGAACCTTTTACTTGCCCGATTTGCATTGGATTGAATGTATGCCTTTAATTCTTGATTTTCCCTTTCAATTAGGGAGTTTCAAGCTACCATATGTTTTAACTGTTTCTGGAGATATGGTATATCTTTGTAGTAACGTTCAAACCACTCAAGACAATTATCACAATGTACAAGTGTTATGATAGGCAGAGGTTGAGTGTACTCTGCAATGAGTGCTTTTGTTTTCTCTGTAGCCTGCTTCAAATCGTGGCTTATACCAGTGAAGCCTTCTAGATTTTCTAGGAATGGAGGTAGTTTAGAAACAAAATCGTATTCTATAGCTTCACTACCGGTTTCATTTCCGAGACACTAGTTATCCACATCTTATCGTGCAATAAATTCATTTATCTCATCATCAGTCAATTTATCATCGACATCGATCACTAAGATAAATCTTAGATGATCTTGTTGTCGATTTCTCAGACTCCTGGATATTAACCTACCTGGTCTCTTGTTTACAAAACTCAAATATGAGTTACCATGTTTCTTATTTTTGTGATTTTTCTTAACAGTTTATTTGTTAATAAAACCCTGATTCGACTCAATAGTAGGAGCAGGAGAAACCCTCTCCTTTAATACATCTATTACCTCCTCTAACGATTTTCTGGGCACAAAATTATTTCGTGGTTTTTTGCCCAAAGGGTTTTGCATAGCAACAGAGTTTGGTTCAGTGGTCGCATGGTCCCCATGTGGATCAACACCTTGACTTTCGGTGGTAGGGTTACAGGGACTAGGTTTCGCATTTAAATGCAGAGGTGGTTCTACTGTGTTCTTAGGTAGGGTGAAGTTATTTCTACACAGGAAATCTTCCCAAGTAACCCCGGTCTGAGCTAGATGCGACAACAATAGAATCTGAATAAGCCCATGGTGGAAAAGGATAGATATAGGGTTTAAACTATGTTTCTGATAATTCTTAGACATTTTATGTAGGCTCATAAACATATATAAAGGCATATTTGGCTTGAACCCTAGGAAAATCATCAACGGGTGGATGTGATACAAAAACACTAAGCCATACCTACCCTCACAAGTTATGAATTGTTTAAGAATTAGAAGCAGGTCGTGCCATTAGGGTTTCAAGAGAGTAATCAGTGTACCTTTAGGGAAGCATGTCGATTTCTTAGAGACCATGAACAGACTCCAAGGCATGCCTTCTAACTTGGCATTTTTGAACCATCATTTTCCCTCCTGTGACAATCATGTGGCTTGTGCTATGGAATACTTGGTTACTTCGAGTTACATATCCCCAACTCTTTCTATAGAGCCATCAAACGATTAAGCAAATGCATGTGCAACTTCTAGGTTATAACCCTCAAAATTTCAGATGAAAATTTCCCAGCCATGTTCCTATAAATCGCTTATGGCATCGTCGTGGGCGAGGAGGGCTTGCAAGCCATTAGGTTCAATTGTAACCATGGGAGCCATGGGTGTTATCAAATAGACACAGTAAAGGAAACGAGAGGGAGGTTTCATTTTCCAATACAAAAACAATAGGGAGTGGTCTGTAAAATCAGAAGAGGCATGATACCTATGGACTTGGGAGGCTATCATGCTTGGTAATTTGAGCTTTAAGTGACAAAGAACTAGAGGATGTGTAGGCTTGTGAACCACTATGCGTAATGAACATCAAACCCAAACCATCATCACTTACCTATTCGAATAATGAATGAGAGTCTTAATTATGCAGGACAATAAGATGATGTGGAACTACAAGTACATCAGTCATGTACCAGGGTGATAGGATTTTGATATGACTGGTAAGAGCAAGAAGCATATTTCAAATTTTAATCCAAGGTTCTGCACAATTAGGCATATCAAATATCAAAATCATATAATCAACCATAGATATGATCAAGTCATATTTCCCATAGTGAATCAATCAATCATAATGGTAATGGATCAACACATAGGCTTGCAAACTTAAAGGTTTTTTTTTTTAAATAGATGCCCTCTAGGTGTAATATCATTTGCAAAAGAAACAAAGAAACCACAAACTATAAAATGATTATCCAAGACAAACTTTTGTTTTAATTCCATGCTTGCAGTCATGAAATTAAACAAAACAGATGAGAGATTTAAAGACGAAACACTCTCATAATCAGTTGCGCCAATGAATCTCCTTGAAACCAAAAGACAAAAATGTTTGTGATATAAGGAGGAGGCATCCACAATTTTTTTTTTATCCCTTTGTGATGACTTTTAATTATGATAAAAAATGATAGAATTGTTGGCTGCCAACAATAGCGACACATTGGGCGAAGCAGTTATCTCTGTATCCCAAAATATTCATATCAGGGTCACAAATGACTTAGCAATAAATTTTGGAGATAGTTAACAACAGATCAAGCATTTCAACAATAACTCAAAAAAACCACACAATCATAGTATTGAATACATTTAGGTCCCAAATTGTAATCTAGTATCTCGTTTAGACCACAGGTGTAGCAATGTTTATACATATGAATTTGATACCATTGACAGCGCCACTGCTGCCAGTAGACGTCCATAGCCTAGACAAGTATGTCATTTAACCCACTCTAGTACCTCTATCTCGTCCAAGAGTCATCTATTTATGATAAAATCATCCTGAGACCTGATCAATTTAAAAAAAAAAACCCGAGGATCTTCGAAACCCAGCATTGCTTCGCTGCCAGCAGGCCTGTTTAGTACCCCAGTGAAGTTTCCTTGGTATCATGTCTGCATTTACCCACTGCCAACAGACCTGTTCAGAATCTCGACAGGTTTACACACAATTCCCACACATTACAGTGCTTCCAACTCTCTAAAATTTGTTTATAAATTTCCATAAACTTCATGATATTAAGAGAACGGGGTCATACTGAAGATCTCGTAGTCTGGTAATGAAAGGATTGATCATTTGAGAATTATTTTTTTGTTTTGATGACTTCCATCATGATTTGGAAAATTAGATTTTTGTTAGGAAATCATCTCTGGGAAAGAGAATCACATTGAGTTGTTCTCATTAAAACAGGGACGACGTTAGAAGTTTTTTAAGGATAATTGTATCTTCCTGTGATTTAAATGAGAAACCAGAAACAACAATTGGACATAAACTTACTTCTGATGATCTGAGTTTAGCACTTACTGTTCAGGTGCTTGAACTGTTATCAACTGCTGCTAATAAATAAGAATTTTGATTCTCTTCAACAAATGAATGGTGATTCAGACATAATCATTTAGAAAACAAATAAAAAACAAGCAAAATGAAAAGAACCAAAATAAAAAACAGAAAAGAAAATTAAAAATATTTACAAGAGGGTGTATCTAAAATCATCAAGTGAAATATCTCTTGAGAACCTGGTCGTTCACTGGGAAAGTGCCCCGCTATCCCTCCAAGTCATACAGATGAAAAGAACTAGGACCCAATTTTTCAGAAATTACAAACGGTCCCAGCCACAGGTTTTGGAACTTGGTGTGTTCTCCCTTACCCTCGTGCACTTTGTCCCACTTGAGAACCAAATCTCCAACATCAAAATTCCTATCATAAGATGAACTTGCATCAAACCATCTCTTCACAATTTGTTGGTGCTGGTCAAGTTTTTGTTTTGCTTGTGTTCTCACCTCTTCTAATTTTAATAAGGCATTTATCCGGTTTTCTAGAGGAGCACACTCTTCCTCTTGAACTTTCTGCGATAATTGTAGAGAAGGAAGCAAGACATGTGGGGGGAGGATGGCTTCTCTTCCATAAACAAGGAAGAAAGGAGAATTACCAATGGAGGCCTTTGTAGTTACCCTATTAGCCCAAAGTTCTTTGTATAATGCATTGTGCCAATTATTGTGTTTTTCTAAAACTATAATTTTTATAATCTTGATCAGATTCTTATTCATTGACTCGACTAGACCATTCCCTTGAGGATAGTAGCTAGTAGAGTACTTTAGATTAATCCCTTTTTGCCGAGCGAAAACATTCATTTCAAGGGAATAAAAATAAGAAGCTTTGTCAAAAACCAAACATTCAAGAATTCTAAATTGAGTGATGATATGGGAGTTCAAAAATGACACTATCTGATTGGTGTTGACCACTTTTAAAGGTAAAGATTCAGACCATCTTGTAAAATAGTATGTTGTCATGAGGATGTACTTGTGTTGTTGCGATAAAGGGGGATTGATTGGTCCTATGATGTCTAAGCCCCATTGTTGAAAAGGTGCATCTACTGTAACATGTTGCAAAGGAAAAGCTTCCTTTTTCACCCGTTTTGCAGCCTTTTGACAGATTATACACTTGCGGGACAGCGTATGGGCATCTTTAAACAAGTTAGGACAATAGTATCCAACCCTTAGCACTTTGTGGGAAGTGGTATATCCACCAAAATGGCCACCGGCATCATTGGAATGAAGTTCAGCCAAGACTTTTTCAGACTCCTCTTTTTCTAAACAACGCAGAAAAACACCGTCAAAGTTCTTTCGAAATAATATATCATTGATTAATTGGAAAGATGAAGATTTAAGCCTAAGTGCTCTTCTTTTTTTGGGATCAAGATTGTGAGGAGCATATCCATGCAGTAAATAAAATCTGATATTCTCATACCAAGAATTGGAAACCGTTTGCACACAACTGATCTGTTTCTCATCATGTTGATTTATAGTTGATGCATTTGTTTGACTTTCATATTTCTCAACTGAATCAACCACTAATTTACACATACCTTCACCTCTAACAATTTGGGTAGGGGTTATTTCAATATCGTATTCCTGAAGCAATGTCATCCAATTTTCCCTTTTCTCTCCCAGCTCTTTTTGTACTAACAGATTTTTTATAGCAAGGTAAGGAACAACAACCTTGGTCCTAGATTTCAATAGGTAAAACCTAAAGTGTTTGACTGCTTTAAAAACATCATATGTTTGCTATTCTACCATGAGGTAATTAAGTTCTTATCCATGTTAGAAATTTGTGCATTAAACCCCATACCTCGGTTTGGTAATTCTTCATATGTGGTGACAAACAATGTATTGCATTTCTTACCTATTTGACTACTATTTCTGAATCACCAAATACTACCAAATTTTGCACATCCATGTCTAGTGCTTTCCTAAGTCCCTACATAAGTGCTTCATACTCTATTGTGTTGTTAGTACATTCAAACTCTAATCGACAAGAAATAAAATTTTTATTACCTCTAGGGTCAATGAGCACACAACCAACACTTTCCCTTTCTTGGGATTTGGATCCATCAAAATATAGGGACCAGATTTGTGTGTCATTAGCAATATTTGTTGTATTTGGTGAAGATAATGCCTGATTATAGGTTGTTACTTCAATTGATGTTTCGGATCGGTGATAGAGGAAATTTCAATCATGAATTTACCGAAGAAGGTATTCATTCCCTGCGTTTCAATCGAATTTGTGGTGGTAACAAAAGGCTCTTTTGGGTTTTTCAGATCTTTCACGATATGCTTAAGATAATGTTCTTTGTTTATTATGATCTTGTTGGGCTATCAATTTTCTGGCAGCCACAAATGAGACTAGTCTGTAGCAAAATAACCGTGTAGTTGTTCTCACCAATATCTGCTTAAAAACATACCATAAACTTCAGGAATGTCGACAACGATAATATCAATTACTTGATGAACTTTGGAATTGGATGATAATCTAAGCAACACATTTTTTAAGTTCACTGATAACTTTAACATTCGTTCAATCTAGCTGAATGATTTTTAAATCAAAAGGTTTTACTTATGCATTAATTTTCTGGCATACAAACAGAGGCATCACATTTGATGATGCACCAGAGTCAACCATACAGGTATGAACATTCCTATTAAAATTTTCAAAAGTCAATAAAAAAGGGGGCAAATTGTTTCGTGTGGAAACAATAGAATTCTGTTGATTTTTTATCGTTGTTCCTGAAACAGTTTTATCTAACTTTCCTACAAATTTTTCTGGTAAGTCCCTTTTATCTTGATTTTCAGATATCTTTTTACTTGGGACATTTTTTGTTGTGTTTAAGTCAATTTCTGCTGATTTTTTGTTGCTAACATCATTCTTTTTACTATTTTCAGTGATTCTCTGGAGCATTTTCTGCAAAATAAGAGGAAGTTTTAGCAATTCAAAAATAGAAATATTTTCCCTTAAATTTTTTTTATCCTCAATTAAATCATACTCCAAAATTGGGGCACCCAAATTTTGTCTAGTTTCAGTTTGCTTTGGTTGTTTTGAAACTAGTTTTTTATTTGTTTTGGGTGGAGACTTGTTTTGTGTTTTACTTCTAGTGTTGTAGGCTGGGTGAACAGTTTCAAAATTTGCTTGAAAAATATTGTCCGACAAGTGCCCGAAAATGGGAGGAGATGAGTCTTCCTCTTCTGGTACCTCTTCCTCAAATGTATCATCATAATTTTCAGGAGGAACAGAAACAGAATTGTCTTCCAATATCATTTGCAAAGCATAATGTAAACTTTCAAAAATTATACCTTCTATGGTTGGGTTTGGCTGTTTGGAGGAAATGTTTTCTAAAAGGAGGTTTGAAACTTCCTTTACTTGTAGATGCCTCCTCGGTGGATCTTTTCAAGTCAACAACCTGATTTCATTTTCCAATACACAAACAATAGGGAGAGGTCTGTAAAATTGGAAGAGGCTCGATACCTACAAACTTGGGAGGCTATCATGCTTGTTAATTTGAGCTTTAAGTGACAAAGAACTAGAGGATGTGTAGGCTTGTGAACCACTATGCGCAATGAACATCAAACCCAAACCATCATCACTTACCTATTCGAATAATGAATGCGAGTCTTGATTATGCAGGACAATAGGATGATGTGGAATTATAAGTACATCAGTCTTGTACCAGGGTGATAGGATTTTGATATGACTGGTAAGAGAAAGAAGCATATTTCAAATTTTAATCCAAGGTTCTGCGCAATTAGGCATATCAAATATCAAAATCAAATAATCAACCATAGATATGATCAAGTCATATTTCCCATAGTGAATCAATCAATCATAATGGTAATGGATC
>ML845950.1:8158-27531 GCA_009831015.1 Picea engelmannii | reverse complement strand
AGTTGATACAACTGATCTTTCTTATTTTTTGAAAAGATAGTGACATCGTCAAGATAGACCACAACTGACTGGTTGATGAGGCCACGGAAATCAATATCTATTTCTCTCTGAAAAGTGGCACCGACATTTATCATTCCAAAAGGCATTTTCCTGTAGGCGTAAGTGCCCCATGGGGTACGAAAGGTGGTTTTACGTTGGTCCGAAGGAGACATAAGGACCTGGTTGTATCCTAAAAAAGCATCTAATAAATATAGTCTTTCGGAACTAGATACTTGTTGTAGGATTTGTTCCATTGGAGGAACATGGTAGTTGTGTTTATTAGATGCTTGGTTTAAATTTTGAAAATCGACACAAAGTCGAATTTCACCACTTTTCTTCCTTACAGGGACTAAGTTAGATACCCATTGAGTATTCCTAACCGGAAAAAATATTTTTGCAGTTAGTAATTTATTCAGTTCCTTTTTAACGGTAGGTTCCAATTTAGGATGCATTTTCCTCAATTTTTGTTGGAAAGGCTAGGTCTGGGGTTTTATAGGGATTACATGTTATATGATGTTTGGGTCGAAAGTTTTCAGATCGTCGTACGTCCAAGCAAATACATATTTAAATTTTTTAAATAATTGTATAAAAGCGGACCTTTCCTATTTAGAACATCCCTTTCCCAGATTAATATTTTAAGGGTTATCTCGTGTTCCTAAATTTACAGTTTCGTAGAGCAAAGAGGAATTGCTAGTTTTTCAATTGACTACCCCTCTAAACTTGTCATGTAAGTCATAAAAATTTTCTAATCTCACAACAGGTTTAAGGACAGAATTTACCAGCTCGGATGATGATTATGGAGATCGAGGATCAAATACTACCGTGAAATCTCGGAGATTCTTGTCGTGAGTGCCTTCATCAATAACTAGAATGTGTCTTCCATATGCAAAAAGTTGATGATCTGCTGATCATCATCAAATATTCTCCAATTTGTGATGTTGTCTGGAATCGATGGCCTGAATAACAATTTGATCGAAAACATGTTAGGAGAAATACCTTTAGCGGGAAACAACTTAGACACAACATTGGCTAGTAAATCAACTTCTAAATTACTCATCCTAAGAATGGAATTTATATTAAATGTTAGAAATTTGTGCATTAAACCCCATACCTCGGTTTGGTAATTCTTCATATGTGGTGACAAACAATGTATTACATTTCTTACCTGTTTGCCTACTATTTCTGAATCACCAAATACTACCAAATTTTGCACATCCATGTCTAGTGCTTTCCTAAGTTCCTACAGAAGTGCTTCATACTCTATTATGTTATTAGTGCATTCAAAATCTAATCGACAAGAAATAATTTTTTTATTACCTGTAGGGTCGATGAGCACACAAACAACACCTGCCCTTTCTCGGGATTTGGATCCATCAAAATATAGGGACCAGATTTGTGTGTCATTAGCAATATTTGGTCTATTTGGTGAAGCTAATGCCTGAGTATAGGTTGTTACTTCATATTGATGTTCTGGATCGGTGATAGAGGAAATTCCAGTCATGAAGTTACCGAAGAAGGTATCCATTCCCTGTGTTTCAATCGAATTTGTGGTGGTAAAAAAAGGCTCATTTGGGTCGTTCAGATCTGTCACGGTATGCTTAAGGTAATGTTCTCTGTTTATTCTAATCTTGTTGGGCTATCCATTTTCTGGCATCCACAAATGAGACCAATCTGTAGAAAAATAACCGTGTAGTTGTTCTGACCAATCTTTGTTTAAAAACCGACCATAAACTTCAAGAATGTTGACAACGATAATATCAATTACTTGATGAAATTTGGAATTGGATGATAATCTAATCAACACATTTTTTAAGTTCACTGATAACTTTAACATTCGTTCAATCTAGCTGAATGATTTTTAAATCAAAAGGTTTTACTTCTGCATTGATTTTTTGGCATACAGACATAGGCATCACATTTGATGATGCACTGGAGTCAACCATATAGTGATGAACATTCCTATTAAAATTTTCAAAAGTCAATAAAAAAGGGGGCACATTTTTTCGTGTGGAAACAACAGAATTTTGTTGATTTTTTATCGTTGTTCCTGAAACAGTTTTATCTAACTTTCATACAACTTTTTCTAGTAAGTCCCTTTTATCTTGATTTTCATATATCTTTTTACTTGGGACATTTTTCGCTGTGTTTAAGTCAATTTTTGCTGTTTTTTGTTGCTAACATCATTCTTTTTACTATTTTCAGCGATGCTCCGGAGCATTTTCTGCAAAATAAGAGGAAATTTCAGCAATTCAAAAACATAAATATTTTCCCTTTATTTTTTTTTATCCTCAATTAAATCATACTCCAAAACTGGTGCAGCCAGATTTTGTCTAGTTTCAGTTTGCTTTGGTTGTTTTGAAACTACATTTTTATTTGTTTCGGGTGGAGACTTGTTTTGTGTTTTACTTCTAGTGTTGTAGGGGTGAACAATTTCAAAATTTGCTGGAAAAATATTGTCTGACAAGTGCCCGAGAATGGGAGGAGATGAGTCTTCCTCTTCTGATACGTCTTCCTCAACTGTATCATCAGAATTTTCAGGAGGAACAGAAACAGAATTGTCATGTGCTTCCAATATCATTTGCAAAGCATAATGTAAACTTTCAAAATTTATACCTTCTGTGGTTGGGTTTGGCCGGTTTTGAGGGAAAGGTTTTCTAAAAGGAGGTTTGAAACTTCCTTTACTTGTAGATGCCTCCTCGATGGATCTTTTCAAGTCAACAACCTGATTTCATTTTCCAATACACAAACAATAGGGAGAGGTATGTAAAATCGGAAGAGGCCCGATACCTATGGAATTGGGAGGCTATCATGCTTGGTAATTTGATATTCAAGTGACAAAGAACTAGAGGATGTGTAGGCTTGTGAACCACTATGCGCAATCAACATCAAACCCAAACCATTATCACTTACCTATTCCAATAATGAATGAGAGTCTTAATTATGCAAGACAATAGGAGGATGTGGAATTATAATTACATCATTCTTGTACTAGGGTGATAGGATTATGATATGACTGGTGAGAGAAGAAGCATATTTCAAATTTTAATCCAAAGTTCTGCGCAATTAGGCATATCAAATATCAAAATCATATAATCAACCATAGATATGATCAAGTCATATTTCCCATAGTGAATCAATCAATCATAATGGTAATGGATAAACACATAGCCTTGCAAACTTAAAGGTTTTTTTTTTTAAATAGATGCCCTCTAGGTGTAATCTCATTTGCAAAAGAAACAAAGAAACCACAAACTATAAAATGATTATCCAAGCCAAAATTTTGTTTTGATTTCATGCTTGCAGTCATGAAATTAAACAAAATAGACGAGAGATTTAAAGACAAAACATTCTTATAATCAGCTGGGCCAATGAATCTCCTTGAAACCAAAAGACAAAAATGTTTGTGATATAAGGAAGAGGCAGCTATAGACATTTTTTTATCCCTTTGTGATGAATTTTAATTATGATAAAAATTGACAGAATTGTTGGCTGTCAACAATGGAGACACGTTGGGTGAAGCAGTTATCTCTGCATCACCAAAAATTCATATCAGGGTCACATATGACTTAGCAATAAATTTTGGAGACAGTTAACAACAGATCAAGCATTTCAACAATAACTCAAAAAAACCACATAGTCATAGTATTGAAGACATTTAGGTGCCAAATTGTAATCTAGTATCTCGTTTAGACCACAGGTGTAGCGATGTTGATACAGATGAATTCGATACCGTTGACAGAGCCACTACTGCCATTAGACGTCCATAGCCTAGACAAGTATGTCATTTAACCCACTCTAGTACCTCTATCCCATCCAAGAGTCATCTATTTATGATAAAATCATCCTAAGCCCTGATCAATTTTAAAAACAAACCCGAGGATCTTCGAAACCCAGCATTGCTTCGCTGCAAGCATGCCTGTTTAGTACCCCTGTGAAGTTTCCTTGGTATCATGTGTGCGTTTACCCGCTGCCAATAGACCTGTTCAGAATCTCGACAGGTTTACACACAATTCTCACACATTACAGTGCTTCCAACTCTTTAAAATTTGTTTATAAATTTCCATAAACTTCATGATATTAAGAGAACGGGGTGATACTGAAGATCTCGTAGTCCAATAATTAAAGGATTGATCATTTGAGACTTATTTTTTTGTTCTGATGACTTCCATCATGATTTGGACAATTAGATTTTTGTTAGGAAATCATCTCTGGGAAGGAGAATCACATTGAGTTATTCTCATTAAAACAGGGACGACGTTAGAAGTTTTTTAAGGATAATCGTATCTTCCCGTGATTTAAGTGAGAAACCAGAAACAATAATTGGACATAAACTTACTTCTGATGATCTGAGTTTAGCACTTACTGTTCAAGTGCTTGAACTGTTATTAATTTCTGCTAATAAATAAGAATTTTGATTCTCTTCAAAAAATGAATGGTGATTCAGACATAATCATTTAGAAAACAAATAAAAAACAAGCAAAATGAAAAGAACCAAAATAAAAAACAGAAAAGAAAATTAAAAATATTTACAAGAGGGTGTATATGAAATCATCAAGTGAAATATCTCTTAAGAAACCTGGTCATTCACTGGGAAAGTGCCCTGCTATCCCTCCAAGTCATGCAGATGAAAAGAACTAGGACCCAATTTTTCAGAAATTACAAACGGTCCCAGCCACAAGTTTTGGAACTTGGTGTGTTCTCCCTTACCCTCGTGCGCTTTGTCCCACTTGAGAACCAAATCTCCAACATCAAAATTCCTATCATAAGATGAACTTGCATCAAACCAGCTCTTCACAATTTGTTGGTGTTGGTCAAGTTTTTGTTTTGCTTGTGTTCTCATCTCTTCTAATTTTAATAATGCATTTATCCGGTTTTCTAGAGGAACACACTCTTCCTCTTGAACTTTCTGCAATAATTGCAGAGAAGGAAGCAATACATGTTGGGGGAGGATGGATTCTCTTCCATAAACAAGGAAGAAAGGAGAATTACCAATGGAGGCCTTTGTAGTTACCTTATCAACCCAAAGTGCTTTGTATAATGCATTGTGCCAATTATTGTGTTTTTCTGAAACTGTCATTTTTATAATCTTTATCAGATTCTTATTCATTGACTCAGCTAGACCATTCCCTTGAGGATAGTAGCTAGCAGAGTACTTTAGATTAATCCCTTTTTGCAGAGTGAAAACATTCACGTCAAGGGAAGAAAAATAAGAAGCTTTGTCAAAAACCAAACATTCAGGAATTCTGAATTGAGTGATGATATGGGAGTTCAAAAATGACACTATCTAATTCGTGTTGACCACTTTTAAAGGTAAATCTTCAGACCATCTTGTAAAATAGTATGTTTTCGTGAGGATGTACTTGTGTTGTTGTGAGGAAGGGGGATTGATTGGTCCTATGATGTCTAAGCCCCATTGCTGAAAAGGTTCATCTACTGTAATAGGCTGCAAAGGAAAAGCTTCCTTTTTCACCCATCCTATGGCCTTTTGACAGATTATACACTTGCGGGACAGCGTATGGGCATATTTAAACAAGTTAGGACAATAGTATCCATCCCTTAGCACTTTGTGGGAAGTGGTATATCCACCAAAATGGCCACCAGCATCACCGGAATGAAGTTCAGCCAAGACTTTTTCAGTCTCCTCTTTTTCTAAACAACGCAGAAAAAATACCGTCAAAGTTCTTTCGAAATAATATATCATTGATTAATTGGAAAGATGAAGATTTAAGCCTAAGTGCTCTTCTTTTTTTGGGATCAAGATTGTGAGGAGCATATCCATGCAGTAAATAAAACTTGATATTCTCATACCAAGAATTGGAAACCGTTTGTGCACAATTGATCTATTTCTCATCATGTTGATTTATAGTTGATGCATTTGTTTGACTTTCAGATTTCTCAATTGAATCAACCACTAATTTGCACATACCTTCACCTCTAACAATTTGGGAAGGGGTTATTTCAAGATCGTATTCCTGAAGCGATGTCATCCAATTTTCCTTTTTCTCGCTCAGCTCTTTTTGTACTAACAGATTTCTTATAGCAAGGTAAGGAACAACAACTTTGGTCCTAGATTTCAACAGGTAAGACCTAAAGTGTTTGACTGCTTTAAAAACAGCATATGCCTGTTGTTCTACCATGGGGTAATTAATTTCTTATCCTTTAAAAGAAGAGATGATGAAGGCAATGTGTATCTCATTGCTTTCGGCATTTTTCTGTGTAAGCACAACAACATAGGATCTGTCTGATGCAAAAGTGTATAGAGTGAAATCCTGAGAAAAATTGGTACTCATTAGGGAAGGTGCTTCTATTGTGGCTCTTCTAATTGAATCGAAAGCTTGACTTTCTTGTGGTCCCCATATGTACAAAACATCCTTTTTAATTAGATTTTGTAGAGGTATAACCATTTCATAAAAACTCGGGACAAACTGTCTAACAAAATTGATTTTACCCAAAAAGGATTGCATGGCGTTTTTGGAAGAAGGAAGGTGTAGTTTGGCAATGGCTTGGGTTCTTTTAGGATCAATTATAATTCCATATTTAGACACTATAAACCCAAGCAGTTTCCCTTGTTCTACTGCAAAGACTGATTTTTTGGGATTCAGAGATATGCCGAACTTGCAGCATCATTCTAAGACAGCCCTAAGGTGAGACAACTAATCTTTCTTATTTTTTGAAAAGACAGTGACATCGTCAAGATAGAACACAAATGACTGGTTGATGAGGCCATGGAAATCAATATCCATTTCTCTCTGAAAAGTGGCACCGGCATTTATCATTCCAAAAGGCATTTTCTTGTATGCGTAAGTGCCCCACGGGGTACAAAAGGTGGTTTTAAGCTGGTCCAAAGGAGACATAAGGACCTGGTTGTATCCTGAAAAACCATCTAATAAATATAGTCTTTCGGAACTAGATACTTGTTGTAGGATTTGTTCCATTGGAGGAACATGGTATTTGTCTTTATCAGATGCTTGGTTTAAATTTCGAAAATCGACACAAAGTCGAATTTCACCACTTTTCTTCCTTACAGGGACTAAGTTAGATACCCATTGAGTATTTCAAACTGGAAAAATTATTTTTGCAGTTAGTAATTTATTCAGTTCCTTTTTAACGATAGGTTTCAATTTAGGATGCATTTTCCTCAATTTTTGTTGGAAAGGTTGAGTCTGGGGTTTTATAGGGATTACATGTTGTATGATGTTTGGGTCGAAAGTTTTCATATCATCGTACGTCCAAGCAAATACATCTTTAAATTATTTAAATAATTGTATAAAAGCGGACCTTTTCTGTTCAAAACATCCATTTCCCAGATTAATATTTTAAGGGTTATCTCGTGTTCCTAAATTTACGGTTTCATAGAGCAAAGAGGAATTGATAGTTTTTCAATTGACTACCCCTCTAAACTTGTCATGTAAGTCATAAAATTTCTCTAATCTCACAACAAGTTTGGGGATAGAATTTACCATCTCAGATGATGATTATGGAGATTGAGGATTGGATACTACCATGAAATCTCATAGATTCTCGCCGTGAGTGCCTTCATCAATAACTGCATCTTGGAAGGTGTCTTCCATATGTAAAAATTTGATGATCTGCTGATCATCATCAAATATTCTCCAATTTGTGATGTTTTCTGGAATCAATGGCCTGAATAACAATTTGATCGAAAACGCATTAGGAGAAATACCTTCAGCGGGAAACAACTTAGACGCAACATTGGCTAGTAAGTCAGCTTCTAAATTACTCATCCTAGGAATGGAATTTATATTAAATGTTAGAAATTTTTGCATTAAACCCCATACCTCGGTTTGGTAATTCTTCATATGTGGTGACAAACAATGTATTGCATTTCTTACCTATTTGACTATTATTTCTGAATCACCAAATACCACCAAATTTTGCACATCCATGTCTAGTGCTTTCCTAAGTCCCTACAGAAGTGCTTTGTACTCTATTGTGTTGTTAGTACATTCAAACTCTAATTGACAAGAAATAATATTTTTATTACCTGTAGGGTCGATGACCACACAACCAACACCTGCCCTTTCTTGGGATTTGGATCCATCAAAATATACAGACCATATTTGTGCATCATTAGCAATATTTGGTGTATTTGGTGAAGCTAATGCCTAAGTATAGGTTGTTACTTTAGATTGATGTTCTGGATCGGTGATAGAGGAAATTCCAGTCATGAAGTTACCGGAGAAGGTATTCATTCCCTGCATTTCAATCGAGTTTGTGGTGCTAACAAAAGGCTCATTTGGGTCGTTCAGATCTGTCATGGTATGCTTAAGATAATGTTCTCTGTTTATTTTGATCTTGTTGGGCTATCCATTTTCTGGCAGCCACAAATGAGACTAGTCTGTAGCAAAATAATCCTGTAGTTGTTCTGAACAATCTTTGCTTAAAAACAGACCATAAACTTCAGGAATGTCGACAACGATAATATCAATTACTTGATGAACTTTGGAGTTGGATGATAATCTAATCAACACATTTTTTAAGTTCACTGATAACTTTAACAATCGTTCAATCTAGCTGAATGGTTTTTAAATCAGAAGGTTTTACTTCTGCATTAATTTTCCGGCATACAGATAGAGGCATCACATTTGATGATGCACCGGAGTCAACCATACAGTTATGAACATTCCTATTAAAAATTTCAAAAGTCAATAAAAAAAGGGGGCACATTTTTTCGTGTGGAAACAACAGAATTCTGTTGATTTTTTATCGTTGTTCCTGAAACAGTTTTATCTAACTTTCCTACAACTTTTTCTGGTAAGTCCCTTTTATCTTGATTTTCAGATATCTTTTTACTTGGGACATTTTTCGCTGTGTTTAAGTCAATTTCTACTGATTTTTTGTTGCTAGCATCATTCTTTTTACTATTTTCAGTGATTCTCTGGAGCATTTTCTGCAAAATAAGAGGAAATTTCAGCAATTCAAAAACATAAATATTTTCCCTTAATTTTTTTTATTCTCAATTAAATCATACTCCAAAACTAGGGCAACCAGATTTTGTCTAGTTTCAGTTTTCTTTGGTTGTTTTGAAACTACATTTTTATTTGTTTCGGGTGGAGACTTGTTTTGTGTTTTACTTCTAGTGTTGTAGGGGTGAACAGTTTCAAAATTTGCTTGAAAAATATTGTTCGACAAGTGCTCGAAAATGGGAGGAGATGAGTCTTCTTCTTCTGGTACCTATTCCTCAACTGTATCATCAGAATTTTCAGGAGGAACAGAAATAGAATTATCATGTGCTTCCAATATCGTTTGCAAATCATAATGTAAACTTTCAAAATTTATACCTTTTGTGGTTGGGTTTTGCCGGTTTTGAGGGAAAGGTTTTCTAAAAGGAGGTTTGAAACTTCATTTACTTGTAGATGCCTCCTCGGTGGATATTTTCAAGTCAACAACCTAATTAGACATTTTCTGGAAATCTTTCTGCAAGATCTCTAAGTCTAATGTTTGTTGCTGATTTTTAGTTTGAGGAGGCCTAGTGAGAATTTATATTTTCTTCTTAGAAGCTGAAGTTGTTTCAGCCTCACTACTTAAATTATCTTTTAAGCTCAATATGTCTTTCTCAATCGTACTTTCATCCTCAAAGGATTATAATAACGTGTTATTTTTGGAACTTTTAACCCATATGGTTATGTTGTTATGCAAAGCCTTCATATAATATGCAACAATTAAGTTTTTTGTAGGCATTGAATCTAGGGATTTTGTGTTTTAGTGTTAGGAATCTCTGGTTAAATTATTTAACTTTTTATTTAGGGTTCATCTTTAAGATAGAGAGTTTCATTACCAAGATTTATGTAGATTTATCATCTCCAAATTTTTCCAGAAAACAAGTTTCAAACTTGTCCCAAGAGACGATGGTCTAAGGATGTTAAGAAAAATACCAAGTTGAGGCATTCCCCTCAAAAGTGTAAGGAAATAACATGCACATGACATCTTTGTGTTCGACACTCCATAGTCTAATGGCTAGCATAAATTGCTTGATCTGATCCTCAACTGATTGCTTCTAATCTGGATCAAATTTGGGCAACCATTTCTCTGGATGTTTAGGTAATGGGTGTTGGGGTCTAGGTATAGCCACAACATCTTGATCAAGACAAGGTCTAGCAGGATTATTTTGGTTTTCCATAGGAGTTGGTGGATTCAAAGGTTGAGATGGTTCAGATGAAGAACTGCCTTCATCCAAGGATTCACCTCCCGAAGAAGTTGGAGAAGAAACAAGTGGGGACGGTGGAATACCATATCCTCTAGCACCAAGGATAAGTGCTTCAATAGGATTGGTAGTATTATCACCCAAAGTGTTTCTAGGCAGACCAGTGTCTTGAAGTTTTTCTTGAATATTTGTAAATTTAAGGGGTTGATTGAGTTGTCTACCAGGTTATCTAATATGGGATAAGGCACTTTGAGTTCTTATGAGTGACTGGCGGTCAATTTCTTGGACATCAATCCCTTAAGGGACTGGTGTCATTGGTTCGACGGAAATATCAGGGGTATCATTTGAGGTAGTATATGTTTCAAGTGTAACATTTGTGTTAGAACGACTACCTGTTATGATAGGAAAACGATTGTTTGGAGGAGTCTTGCGACCTCCACGTCCCATCAATTAATTACATGCCCTTCTTCTAGCTCCATTTGTTGACGGGCATAAGTGACACACCATCAATTGGAAGGTCAGATCCAGATCGGGGTTGTCTAATTAACCCAAGCCGTTTGGTATGAACTAACCCAGCGGGTTTAATGTCTTTGCTAGCCAACTAAGGTCCTAAAAATAATAAAAGAAACAAACTAACCTAAAGCTATGGTTCTAACCATTTATAAACTAATTACAAGTGTTCAAATAGAAACATGAATATACAAATAATTATAAACAATCTATATACAGTTTGCAAGGTTTACTTGAAATCTTGCGAAATGAATGTTCGTAATAGTGTTTCTAACTAAGATAAAGAAAGAACAAAAACATTTTTTTTGTTTTGAATGTTTAAATATTTAAAACTAATAAATACTGAGCAAATACAATTGAAACAATGACACAGAAATAGTCAAAAGCTAATTAATGCAATCATTGTTTCATTAATAAATAATTAATAAAATAACACACAGTAACCTGTTTCTCATCAGCAAAACTGAGTTTATCTCTCTGTGTTTTTTGAGCTCATGTGTGTCCTTCTTTTAAGGGAAACCTATAACAGAACAATACTAATACGTCCATAATAAATTAAAAGAAGTGTTTGATATTTGGAGTAAATTAATAACAACATAAATACAACTAATAAAAAATCTTGTGATCTTAAGATAATCAATATTTAAGAACGAAAGAAAACTCAATTCTGAGTATTGACATTATCCATCATTTAACATTAGAAATAAATTCAATAATAATCAAATGATCGATTGATCACACATAGAAAATGGAACGACAAATTATGGATAGCATATAAATATTTAACAATATGAAACGCCATATGATGACAAGGCTAAAGCTAAATCAACAATAATAATATCTCATAATATAGAGGTAGCAGGAGAAAACAATGAAATAAGCATCACACGGGTCTAAAGCCAACAGTGAATTGCTTTCCATATCGATTCCCAAAATTACATGTCCATACTGTAGTCCAGCCAAAAAGTTTTCCTTACTACTAAACAACAACCACTATTTAAACCTATCTTGGATCAATAACCTCTTATCATGCAAGATAGAGGGTAATTCCACAAAAATAGGATAACAAAGAAACACTCATTTAGGAGTTTGTTTATCAAAATTAATTACATAAATGTCATAGTTTTATCAACAAAAGGAGAAATTACTAAACTACGCAACGCATAACCCATGATTACTTCTCCTTGTGAATAACATCATAATTGTTATTTTCCTTAAAAAAAAAAAAAAATGGAATTTATATAACAATTCAAACTAATATTTACAAATAGACTGGCTACATAATCGTGATATTTTATAGCTAGTCTTATATTAAGAAAAAGAATCAAAATAAATCTATCTATTTGATTTTCACAACAGAATCAAATCAAAGAGAATCAAAACCATTTTTTACCATTTTAGAGATTAGACAATGAAGGATTTGATAATTCTGAGTTAATGATAGCGTTGAAATTTGTTGTGTTCTTGATAATCACATTATCGGTTCGTTTGCACCTTTTACTTGCTCGATCTACGTTGGATTGAAAGCATGCCTTCAATTATTGATTTTCCCTTTCAAGCAAGGAGTTTCGAGCTGCCATATATTTTAACTGTTTTTGGAGATATGGTATATCTTTGTAGTAACATTCAACCCAGTCAAGACAATTATCACAATGTACAGGTGTTATGACAGGCAGAGGTTGAGTGTACTCTTCAATGTGTGCTTTGGTTTTCTCTGTCGCCTACTTCAAATCATGGCTTATACCAGCGAAGCTTTCTGGATTTTTAGAAACGGAGGTAGTTCAGAAACAAAATCGTATTGTATAGCTTCACTACCAGTTTCATTTCCGAGACACTGGTTATCCACATCTTCTCGGGAAATAAATTCATTGATCTCATCATCAGTCAAGTTATCATCGACATCGATCACTGAAATAAATCTTAGATGATCTTGTTGTCGATTTCTCAGAATCCTGGATATTAACCTGCCTAGTCTCTTGTTTACAAAACTCAAATATGAGTTACCATGTTTCTTATTTTTGTGATTTTTCTTCACAGTTTATTTCTCAATAAAACCTTGATTCGACTCAATAGTAGGAGCAGGAGAAACCCCTCTCCTTTAATACATCTATTACCTCCTCTAACGATTTTCTAGGCACAAAATTATTTCCTGGTTTTTTTCCCAAAGGGTTTTGCATAGCAACAGAGTTTGGTTCAGTGGTCACATGGTCCCCATCTGGATCAACACCTTGAATTTCGGTGGTGGGGTTATAGGGACTAGGGTTTACATTTAAATGTAGAGGTAGTTCTACTGTGTTCTCGGGTAGGATGAAGTTATTCCTACACAAGAAATCTTCCCAAGTATCTCCAGTCTTAGCTAGTTGCGACAACAACAAAATCTGAATAAGCCCATGGTGGAAAAGGCTAGATAGAGGGTTTAAACTTTGTTTCTGATAATGCTTAGACATTTTATGCAAGTTCATCAACAGATAGAAAGGAATATTTAGCTTGAACCCTAGGAAAATCATCAACAGGTGGATGTGATACAAAAACACTAAGCCATACCTACCCTCACAAGTTATGAATTGTTTAAGAATTAGAAGCAGGTCGTGCCATCAAGGTTTCAAGAGAGTAATCAGTGTACCTTTAGGACAGCATGTCGATTTCTTAGAGACCATGAACAGACTCCAATGCACGCCTTCTAGCTTGGCATTTTTGAACCATGTTTCTCCCTCCTGTGACAATCCTGTAGCTCGTGCTATGGAATCCTCGATTACTTTGAGTTGCAAATCCCTAATTCTTGCTCTAGAGCCATCAAACGATTGAGTGAATGCCTGTGCAACTGCTAGGTTATAACCCTCAAACTTTTGGATGAAAATTTCCCAGCCATGTGCTTGTAAATCACTTATGGCATCGTCATGGGCGAGGAGGGATTGTGATCCATTAGGTTCAATTCTAATCATGGGAGCCATGGGAGTTATCAAACATACACAGTAAAGGCAATGAGAGGGAGGTTTCATTTTCCAATACACAAACAATAGGGAGAGGTCTATAAAATCGGAAGAGGCTTGATACCTATGGACTTGGGAGGCTATCATGCTTTGTAATTTTATCTTTGAGTGACAAAGAACATCAAACCCAAACCATTATCACTTACCTTTTCGAATAATGAATGAAAGTCTTAATTATGCAGGACAATAGGATGATGTGGAACTGTAAGTACATTAGTCCTATACCAGGGTGATAGGATTGCAATATTACTAGTAAGAGCAAGAAGCATATTTCAAATTTTAATCCAAGGTTCTGCGCAATTAGGCATATCAAATATCAAAATCATATAATCAACCATAGATATGATCAAGTCATATTTCCCATAGTGATTCAATCAAGCATAATGGTAATGGATGAACACATAGGCTTACAAACTTAAAGGTTTTTTTTTTAAATAGATGCCCTCTAGGTGTAATCTCATTTGAAAAAGAAACAAAGAAACCACAAACTATAAAATGATTATCCAAGACAAACCTTTTTTTTAATTCCATGCTTGCAGTCATGAAATTAAACAAAACAGACGGGAGATTTAAAGACGAAACACTCTTATAATCAGTTGGGCCAATGAATCTCCTTGAAACCAAAAGACATAAACGTTTGTGATATAAGGAGGAGGAAGCTACAAAAAAAAAAATTATCCCTTTGTTGTGACTTTTAATTATGATAAAATTTGACAGAATCGTTGGTTGCCAATAGCTAAATGTGATGAATATTCCCCATTTTGGTCGTCATCAGGAGGTTAACGCTTGTGTTAAAATCCTCTTTCTGTGCTACCATCGTGGATACCTATGGATCGATCAGCATATTACTATGGATCCGGCGTTGATCCACTTGATTATAGGATTAAGCACGAAGGGACCCGACCCTCAGCATTTTTACCCAGGGAAGGCCTTGGACGGCTCCTTGGCACAGCGCATCAAGGAGCCTTACGAAGAAGTCGAAAAGGGAAAGAAAGGATACAAGGTAGCCACTATATAGGATGGAACAATGCACCTCACTTGCCAACTCATAGCTGTCAAGATTGTAAGAAATAACTGCCCCACACAGGGCATCAGGTTCATGGTGGACCTCATAAGAAAATGTGTGGAGTGCATGTAGATGAATTGGGTGAGTTACCTCATCAACGAACTCGAGAAATACTATCACAAATCTCAGGATTTGGGATACGAATTCCACTTTATCTGGTTGATCGTGTTGATTGAATTTGTCACTTGGAAAATGCCTGAAGGAGCCACCTTTCCAGAGATTGAACAATCAGAGTTGTTGGTCGCTAGCTTCTCTACCTTGTGGTACACCAACGACATGTCGAAGCAATGGCAATTCAACGTTGTGTTCCATGTGTATTATTAGCAACTAAAGGTTTACATTGAAGCATTTACACGCATGACATTGTGCACCTTGAACTAGTACAGGCCGATAGCCAAGTTCCGTGTAGATTGACATTTTATTTATATCGTTGCGTGAAAATATGAGAGCAAGGAAGAGTTATAGTCATATTACAAGATGACAGATGAAGACATGTAGCAGATCATGAAGGAATGGTCGGAGGAGTTCCTTGTACCTGTTGATGATGCATAACTCTCTGACACTGACATCATAGGAAGCCCCCTAGTCACCCAGGTCGAACATGTCGGACAGTTCAATGGGACAAAGAATAAGAAGAAAAAGGATGAAGTCTAGAATATAGAGACTGATGAGGAGGACAATGCCTCTGAAGAAAATGGATCTGGCTCACTAGGAGGAGGAGACGAAGCAAATGGACAAGGAAGAGGGGATGAAGGAGAAAAGTAAGGAGAAGGTGAAGCTACACTGCCAAAACATCCCCCTACTGAAACAGTAACACCGCAGAAGAGGAAGGTTTCTCCCCATAAACCTTTGGCAAGAAAGAAGATGCACGATAGCAAGCCCCAATTAGAGGCCACATTCACGGAGGATGACATCATCTTGGTCCTCAGAGCTATGGAGGATGCTTATGAGGATATCTTGCAGAGATATGGAGCGAATCAGGAGGAGTTGTATGGAAGGGTCGAGAAGGAACTGAAGTAAATACAACAAGCTATTCAATTGATCCTCATAGTACCTATTGCACCTTCATTGTCACAGATTGCAGAATTGGGGGATGAACCAACCCAATTGAGAAGACTTGCAGATGCGACAGAGGCTCAACTTCAAAAAGTCCAAGAAGAGAAGGAAAAGGCTATACAAGACTTGAAACAAGATAAAGAGGAAGTCTTAGAGAAATTACGAGTAGCGCTGTACTATGTAACCACGTATGAAAATGAGAAAGAAGATTTTCGGGCGATGCTCCAGGAGGATAAGGCGAAGCTACAGAGAAAAAATGATAAGTTGCTCGCAAAATGAGCTACAGTCAAAGAAGCAGTGAATAAAGCATGTCTCTCTATGCCAAGCTTGGCACAGGAGGAACAGGAGTCGGTTGAGGTTCAAGTGGCGAAGCTCGCTGAGACCATCCAACAACTTCTAGCAAGGATAACGGAGTTGGAGATCCAAGCAGTACCAAGCACCTTGCAGGAGGTGCATGACTAGAGGAAGGAAGCCGCTAAGAATGCAGTATTAAGGATCAGAGCCCTCACCTCAGGATGCAAATAGTTGAGCGATAAAAGCACGCAAACTTATGAACACCTCGCAGAAGATCCAGAGATAAGGAAATTGGAAGCACAGTTACAGGAGGCACAATAGTAGGCATTCTTCGTGCAGGCGCAGATGAAGTTTCTCACCACAATTGAAAGAATGAAAAGATCTAAGGAACAACGCATAGTGCAACATCAGATCAGTACCATCCAGGGAAAAGTAATGGAAGTTGCGTAGAAACTACAACCTGTGTAGGATGAAGTCTGCAAGGTGTTCGAAAAAATTGAAGGACAAGGATCGCAATTGGACCAAGTGGTTGCGACAATCAAACAACGCCTGGAAGGGCCTGTTACAGAGAAAATGATCCAAGAGCTTGTTGAGAAGGAGGCTCAGGCAAAGCAAAAATTCGAGGTAGCTCAAGTGAAGATCGAGGCCTTCGAAGCGACATTGACTAGACCTGAGTGACTCGGGACGAGTCACAGGTGAGTTTTGGGGGCATGTTGGTTGTGAACCAAGTTTTCAGAAAACCTTGGTCAAGTTTGGACCACTTTTGGACTTCGAAAGGCTGGTCGAAGATAGAGCGCCCAAGCGAAGCTGAGATTGCGGATATCACCGATTTTGCAGGCTATGTGGACCCAGCAAGGGGTTCCATAGGGTTTTTGTAATGGGTTATGGGATGTCATCCCATGGGGTTTACCCATGATTAGGACTTATTGTAAAAGTATAAATAAGTAATAATGTATTGTAGAATGTAGTCAATAGGTAGTGGAAAGCGGCTAAGTGCAAGTAGCTCTGAGTTTATTTGTGCAACAGAATGTGTATGTAAGGCTCTGTGCTCGATAGAGAAGTTGTCTTTGTGCCTTGACCTAGTTTTTGGAAGGAGGATCTGATGCTCAGTGCGTAGATCTCATGTCCAGTGTGAATCTTGGCTCTGTGGCTTAGTGCACAGGAGAAAATGAATGTAAGAGATTGAAGAATAATAAAGAAGATGAAGCAGTTGGTGGACGTAGCCCCACACTGGGGTGAACCACGAATATCTTGTGTATGTGTTTTTATTTGTTCTTTATTGGTTATGTTATGAATATGCTCAATGCCTTGAATGTTATGTATGATATATAGATCTGTTGTTGCTTAGTGATTTACATGTGTTAAGGATGAATGAATATTATATCTAACCTAATGTTATGTGCTAAGTGATTGAAATGCTTAATCCTTGTTGTTACTACACCAATCCATATTAGGGCTTGTTCTGCGATGTTAATAAAGATAATGAACTAATGCATGTCCCATTATAAGTGTTGCTAGAATACTCTGTGAAGTGTTATTATCACAAATTTGTGTCCCAGCTTGGTTATAGACACCTGAGTCCTGTAACCCCCCCTACTTCTACCTCGGGTGAGACTTCGTTTGCTTCTCAGGTGTTGCCGAAAGGGCTGGTAGTTAGGGTTTTGTTGGTGTGCTATTGAAGCGTTGAACCCTGGGTCTACCCCTGTGCCAACAATAATCAATCTTGTTCAATATGACTATGGCTCCACCTTTGTCAAATTTTAAAACTACAACATCATGGTTGTTTTCCAAGGTTTCAAGAACAAGATATTATTCCTTACTAGTGTTCTTCATTGAAGTTTTTCCTTGTGAAGGATGATCAAGAAATCCTAATCTCTTCTTGAATGTTTAAATCTCCTAATACCATAATTAATGTTACATAAGATATCTTCGATAGGAACATGAGAGGCGCTATAACAAAAATAATACCTTTCTCTAATCATTTTCTAGTGTTATCATCAATATGAAGGCTTAAAAGGTTAACTACAAACTTTTGGTGATCCCTAGATCTTGCGGTTATAGCATCATCATGGGTTTCCAAGCTACCATTGATAGAGGAATGTAAGAATCTGACCTGGTTAAGATCGTTGTTAGAAGTATTTACCCTAATGTTGGTACCTCCAGTTATACACGAGATACTTGTTATACCTCCCTCGTGAGTTTCAAGGTTTTGTCCTGGAATAAATTATTGAATCTTCACACTAACAAGATTGATTTGAGTCTATGGGCAAGGATGGATGTCTTCTTTGCCTTAAAATTAGTGAATAAATTACCATAAAGAAGCAGCGTAATAAATTCACTCGTTTGGATAAAACTCGGAACCAGGTCTCAGTGCATAAACATGAACAAAATGAGCAGACAATGGTAGAACTGGGAAGGGTAAATGGAGATGACAATGGTATCATTAATCTCGGTTCTCTATACATTGAGTGCAGTATTAGCATTGAATATTGGGGATTGGAACCTTACTCTGAAGTTGGTAAATATGCATTACATAACTTGGATATCAGTTGCAGCGATCACCACAGGCAACGACAACCAGAATAGGGTAGACACAGCCAATCCCATAGTGAACTTGTCCATCCAACCCTTGATTTAATTATGTATTTGTGGTTTTAAAGGATTTTAAGAACTTACCGATTTTGGCATCATTCCTAGTCAAGGTGGGGTCTCCTCTATCGCCTTCTCTATCGCTCCAGTAAGGGAACTCTCGGTCGCTCCTCCTCTGTCACTCCAGCAATGGTTTCTCTCAATCCAACAATGGCGTAAGGGAAATATCAGTCGCTCCAGCAATGGTTTCTCTCACTCCAACAATGGCTTCTCTCGCTCTTAGTCGCGGCCGAGAGGTGAGGTAATTTAGGGGAGGTTATGGGCACACGGGTGATCTCTCACTCCAACAATGGCTTCACTTTCTCCAACAATGGATTCACTCACTCCAACAATGACTTCTCTCACTCTCAATACTCACGGTTGGGAGGTGAGGTAATTCAAGGCAGGTTATGGGTGCGCGGGTGAAGGATTATGAATTTTAGGTTATGGGTGCGCGGGTGAAGGATTATAAATTTTAAGTTTGTTTGTATATATTTGATAAATTATATATTATATAAATTATATTTATATAAATTATATATTATATAAAAACCCATAATGTACATGGTAACCCATATCCCCTCACCTTTCCTTGTGATAGTCTCCTCTAATGCCCCTTTTAGAA
>ML845947.1:26818-40152 GCA_009831015.1 Picea engelmannii | reverse complement strand
TTATGGGTAAGTCTTGAGGTGTGTTGTGAGTGTTTTAGAGGAGTTTTAGGTGCCCAAAACGTGTGATTTATACCCAAAACCGAAACTGAAATGCTTGCAATGAATGTGTTGCAAAATGTGAAATTGAAAACCATAAACACATTCAAAACATAAATGGAACGCTGAGAAGATACATATCATTTATTTAGCCATGTCATTCACCATCCAATATATGAATTTGCAAGAAAAATATGAAATGAAGACAAGAACAACTTGCCAATTTACATAGAAAATCACTTTAGATTCTATCACTTATCCATACAAGCTATCCCATAAAAAGACTTGTTGAAAATAGAAATGCTTGTCAAAAGGAAAGACTAGATCCTACACCATTTCAATGCTTCACATATGTTTTAGATAGATGAGTGGCAAAATGCGTTAAAAGATGAATGAGTTGCAAAATTAAAGCTTACTTCCAAAACATTTTAAACCATGAAATATAGCATCATAAACATAGTGTTGAAAGGACTDGYTGATAACTAAAGCATGAAAACGAAACTATGCCTTAAGGGCTCATACTAAGATGATAAATGTGTGATGACTATTCTAGAGAATTTTAATCCATGTGAACATTTAAATCATCAAAACATCACTACCATCCTAGCCATACGATTTGGGGATTTCTCTCCCAAGGTGTAGGCAACTTTAGTTAAGCATAAACATAAACTTATTGCAGCGAACCACTCACAATGGCCAAGGTGGAGGCAAGCCTACCAATGTTGGCCAAAGAGGGTTAAAAAAAAACAAGAAACAATGCTATGATTATTATTGTTATGTTAGCCACACGACCTTGTCTTGTGGACAAGTGGGGCAGAAAAAAGAAAACTTAAACGAAATCTAAACTAGCCCAACGATTTTGGGGGGTTGGTTGGGCCAATCACTCTCCCAAGGTGTAGGCGATGTACAAACTTACAACAAATGAAATATACAAGCTGGAATGATAAACAAGAGAAGACAAACCTCAAGGGAACTCCCCGGGGGCTTGCTACAATGCTAGATACAAAGCAAAAGGAGAGAGATTCGTTACCCAACTGATGGAGCCTCTTGGGGATGTTGTGAGAGTGAATTTCGGCAGCGTTTCCCCTTGTCCCTGGTAAGAATCTGCAAAAACCAGCAAACAAAAGCTTGCTGAAAATGCTGCACAACACAAAAATGTTAAGAAAATTTTCTGTTTTTTACACAGAAAGTTTTCACATGTAATCTCCAAGTAAAATGTAAAATAATTTTGACCTATCTATGATAGTTAGCTACAACAATGTGATGAATACGAATAGAAAACAAATCAGATCCAAAAGAGAAGCAAGAAGTGTAAGAAGATCTTGATGGAAAACCCCTTTTTGAGACTATTCCAATCAATACCTTAGAGGCAAATCTGCACAACTCAAACAATATGTGTGGTATGGGAGTAGAATAATATGCTAGAAAAAGCTAATAAGATGAAATATTTCACAATATCAACTATCCTACATATATAGATCAGCAACAATACTATTGATTGATCTACTTAAACAAACTACTTTGCTCAAGAAACTTGTCCAAACCAAACACAATGCATAAGAGAACATTGTCACCTCATATGAAAAGAGCAAATCAGAATACTCTTGATTACTTCAAGTCCTCCAAAGCTTCTTATTAAATCCAAATGAGAGAGCCTTGCAGCAACAAATTGTTCCAATGCTCTCAAGAGAAAAATGAGTTGAATGTATGATGGCAAGAGCAAGAAAGGATGGGGCGAAATTTCTGTAGCATAACTTTAGCTCAAATAATGGTGGGTGAGAGAGTGAGGAGAGGTTTCTTTTATAGCCTAAGAGGCTAAGTGAAGGCACTTGGATGAGCTCCAAGTGTTGCATCCCAAGCAAAAGAGTGAATTCCAAGGGAGGGGGGCGCACCTCCTTAGGATTTTGGTAGGGAAGAGTGAGTGGAATAGTGAGGTGGAGTGTGGGGGCCACTAAAGGGTGAGGTGTTGGGCTAGGGAGGGCGCACCACTCAAAAGAGGGGCCTCACAATCAATTAAAAGAACTTTCTTAAGGTTTGGGTGTGATGGGGGCGCAATTTCCCCCTAGGGGCGTGAGGCAAAGTGAGAATGGGTGAGTTAGGGGGTGTAAAAAAGTGGTAAGGTGGGTTGGGTAGGCTAGGGAGGTCTTTTCTTGCTTTTTGCCATCTTAACATTTACCCAATAACTCAAAAATTACAAAAATTTGACATTTCGGCAATGTCACTTAGCAATTAAAATTGCTGTTTTAACTGACTTTGACTTCGGGTGGACAAATGCATAGCAAAACTTGTCCGACTGAGCTGAAACTTGGACCATGGGTGTAGGGGGTGCCTTTCCGTTTTATTTGAGCACAAATACCCCTATCAAAAGCCCAAAGACCCTGTTTTTACAATAATTGCTCGAAAAACATCTAATTAATTAAATAATTAAAATCCCAACCTTAGGAAAATTAATTAAATTTAATTAATTAAAAAAAACCTATCTAGCCTTGACAAAATTCCGCGAAACTTTCTACAATGTCTAACATGGTCATTTACATCGTTCCTAAACAATAGCTACCAGAGGATGAGACCATTAGAACGCCGTTCACCACTTTGGAGGAATTATTGCAAGTGTGAGGGAAAAACTCATGGGAAATCAATCAGGCTGAAAAGCCTAGTTGACAACCTGAGGATAAAAAACCCTCGGTGAAAAGAACTCTCCCAATGAAAACATCCCAAGGTACTTGACCTAACTATGATCCATGCAGACTTATTACATTATTAACCTACGCAGGGGTGCGGAAATTTCATCTACAAAATTTTGTGCTGGAGGCATAAAATGCCCAGTAGAACCAAACTGTCTTCAACATACTTGCATCTGATGAAGCATATCTTCATGGCACATGGAGTTGACCCCCTAGTTGAATAGGCGGTCAACAGAAGGAATTGACTATAATGAAACCTTTGCCCCTGTAGCCAAAATGAATTCCATCCGCCTTGTTCTTGCCCTTGCCGCCTCACATAAATGGGAGGTCCATCAGATGGATGTTAAATCCGCCTTCTTGCACGGAGATTTGCAAGAAGAAATCTACATGGAACAACCTCCTAGCTATATCCAGAATGACTCTAGTCTTGTTTGTTGCCTCAAGAAATCTCTTTATGGTCTCAAACAAGCTCCCCGAGCTTGGTATGCCAAAATGGATAGCTTTCTTATTGCCACTGGATTCTCTAGATGCCATTCTGATCCTAATGTCTATACCAAGAAAGTAGGAAGCCATCTCATAATCCTTGTCCTTTATGTTGATGACCTTATCCTTACTGGTAGTGACTCAAAACTTTTAAATCATGTGAAAACCAGCCTTAAGAAGAAATTTCAAATGACAGACTTAGGTTTTTTGCACTATTTCCTTGGCCTCCAAGTTTTGCAAACCAATGAAGGAATTTTTCTTTCCCAGTCTAAGTATGCTTGTGACCTTCTTCGTCGCTTTCACATGGATGATTGTAAACCAACCCCTTCTCCCTTCCAATTTGGAGTCAAGCTTACTGCCACCTGTCCTTCTCCTGAAGTTGATGCCACCCTGTACCGTTAGTTAGTTGATAGCCTCTTATACTTGACTCATACCCGTCCTGATCTTTCCTTTGTTGTTGGTCTTGTTGCCCGATATATGCAAACACCCCATGAAAGCCATTGGAAAGCAGCGAAAAGGATACTTCGCTATGTTCGTGGTACAGTTCAGTTTAGGATACATTACAGTTCAGGGGGGGCTCCTTTATTGGTTGGTTTCACTGATTCAAATTGGGCCGGCGACCCTGATGATCAGAAGTCTATTGCAGGTTATGTTTTCAGCCTTGGTTCAGGACTTGTCACTTGGGCCTGTAAGAAACAATAGGCTATTGCACTTTCTTCAGCAGAAGCAGAGTACCGAGCAACGGTAAATGCAAGTCAAGAAGCCCTGTGGTTTCGACAGATCCTTTCAGAGTTTAGATTCCAGCACCAACATCCGACCAGCTTTTGGTGTGACAATCAGAGTGCCATCAAGCTCGCGAAAGACCCAGTTCAACATTAGCGTAGCAAACACATCGAGCTACACATGCACTTCATCAGAAAGCTCATTCATGATCAAGTTATTGAAGTGCTCTTTTGCCCTACAAAAGATCAAGTTGCATACATTTTCACAAAGTCTCTTACAGAAGCGAAGTTTTCCAAACTTCGATCTATGTTAGGAGTTCAGGAAGTTGTTATTAAGGGCGGATAGGCTCTAATGCTTCCTTCCTTCTCCTATTGTGTCACTATTGTAAATCCTTCAATCCTATCCCAAGTTGTTCTTAAGGGGGGCTGTTAGGATATTTAGACACTTAGGAGTTAGTAAGATCTACTTGGTCTATTGTGTCGTTAGGTAAAAATGTGTTTTCTAGTGTGTTTCTTTAGTATGCATTAGTATGCATTTGTAGTTAGGAAATCCGATGGTCACGATATGTTCTTGACATAGAGTGATTCGACGATTCATACTCTCCTCGATCTTAACGGCCATTGATCCGTGGCTTAACACCTGATTGGTCCATGATCTCTATTTAAAGAGCATGGAGGGTCATTTGCCGATGATTGATTGTGATAAACTCTCTTGTAAAATCTCTCTGTAATCTTTTTTTTTGCATTAATAAACTGCTCCAAGTGGCCGCGTTGGCTGGGGCCGTGGATGTTTTCCCGTAGGGGTTTTACCACGTGAAAACATCGGTGTGTTGATCTTTGATCTGGTTATGTGAGTGGTTACTGAAGGTGTTCGTCCTCTGTTAGAATACCTGTGTTGTCGAACAAAAACTCTCATTTTTTCATCATATTTCACTCACACTTGTGTGAGGTCTGAAATTTGCGCCCTCATTAGGGTTTTTGGACTGAAATTTAGTGCACAGTTGTCGAAGGAAGGCTACTTTTGGTGATTTTTGGCATTTTTCTTGGTGGAAAGTCTACAACTAGGGTTTTGCTTGATGATACTTGGTGAATGTGAGTAAAATTCTGCAATTCTTCTCTTACTTGAATGGTTATGGTGTTTTACTTTGCATTTTGTTAATATTTATGAAATTGCTGGACTAAACCCTAGGGATCAAGCACATGTTATTGTCCTTGTTCTAATTTGCTATCCACCTACTAGATTGTGCCAAGGAGCCGTTTTGTTGAAGCCATTGCTAGGGCCTTGCCTTTGCAACACCCTAGTACTTGTCACTTCATCCTAGCTGCTTTTTGCTACATCGTTGAGTTAAAGAAGGAGGAAAACCTACTAAGGCCTAGGGTTACCTACACCTTAGTGGCCGTTTTCCCCTAGGGTTTGGTGGTTGAAGCTTCAGTTTACCGACACTTCATCCATCAATTCCTCTTATCTTTGGCTCTATCAATATCATCTTGCTCCTTCAATTCTTGCAGCTACTTGTTGACTCCATTTTTCCCTATGAATGCACTGGTCTAAGATCTCTCTCTCTTGAGTATTTTGATCACAACCTTCAAACAACTAAATCTTTGAACAAACTACTAACACCTTCTAACCCTAGTTTAGATTGGTCTGCTAACCTTATTGCTGCTACTATTCATTCAAGTTACAACCATATTGTGCAGCATTTAAAGATTCTCTAAGCGATTGAAAAGATTGACTAATGCATAGCCTTATTTGCTTCTGATGAATGTTGGTGTTATGATATTGATGATTAATCATTCCTGCTCATTTTGAATCTTTTCTAAGGCATTAATTGTGAAGTATTGTCTTGTGATTATTGCTGCTATACATCTTTGTTTACTTCACCAATATATTAGTCAAATTGCCGAGAAAGTCTCCGGTTATATGAAGTACTAACCAACAAGTGCTCTTGCAAATATAGTTTTATGTTGCTTTGTTTCGGGCAGGTACACTTCTGGTTTATTATCTCTTTATTGGTTGTTTAACCAGACTTTTTGATCGCTGGTGACTTGTGAGAGGGAACCTTTTACTTGGCCTTTATCCTTTGCCTTCTCAAAACCCCAGGTCACTGGGGACGTCTCCCCTGGGCCTACCACCCTAAATAGAAAGAGACATCCTATTGAGGTGACAGTGATAGGATAGTCTCCTGTTACGCCAATTTGTCTTCATTTGCCTTTCCCTTCTATCAAAGAACAAATTGCGCGATAACAGTTAGTAGCCCGAAACCTGAAAGCAAACTGTCCTTGCTGCAAAGATCCCACGAGCAGTAGAGCTTCCTTCTTCACTGTGTCTTCAATGGGTATTCAATGTCACTTTGTCAAGCGCTGAGGAGTCTTATAAATAATAATTATTTCTCCATAACTCGCTACGGAACTCGTCTTCATCACTTGACTTAACTAAGATAACTGGTCTTAGTAACTCAACTTACCAACTCGATTTTACATGCAGACTTGACAACTCGTCTTTGTAACTTAACTTACCAACTCGACTTTACATGCAAACTTTGTTAACTTGTCAACTCGACTTTGTTAACTCAACTTACCAACTCAACTTTAGGTGCAGACTACTTGACAACTCGACTCTTTGACAACTCGACTCTTTGACAACTCAACTCTTTGACAACTCGAACTTGACAACTCAACTCTTTGACAACTCGTCTTTGCATGACTCAACTTTTGCAACTCGACTTGCAACTCATCTTTGCAACTCGACTTTTCTACAGGCTCAACTCTTCTTCTTTCTTCCAACAATCACAAGTCTTTCATGGCAACGATGGTCTCACGTGCCATCATACTAGCTCATCACATATACATCATTTGCATCTTACGTATAAGAAAGATCATTTGTCTCAGGATGTGACCATCTGGTTCTCCACTCATGGTCAATTGCTTGGCCTAGGAAAACCTCACACACTACTTTTTCCTACACAAGGCAATACCTCAACACATGAGGTCACTCAGTGTTGTCAGAAATAAGATTGATCAGTAGTATACTCTTATCTTGGCTTTTGCTTATACAAAGCTCACACGACTTTTTGCCTTGTCTCAAATAAGGCTCTTCTCCAAGTCTCAAGTCATCCTACACAAGGCAGTCTTGGAGAATGACCCACTCTGCTGCAAACTTTAACACTCCCTCTCAGCGAGGGAGACATTCTCAGCTACACCAAGCTTGTCACGGAGGTGCACAAATTTTCCAAAGGACAGAGGCTTAGTCAGAATGTCCACTATCTGCTCATCAGTACAAATGTACTGTAATTTGATGGCACCTTTTTGGACCATGTCTCTGATATAGTGGTATTTCATCTCAATATGCTTGGACTTGTCATGGAAGACTGGGTTCTCTGTGAGCTTCAAAAAACTCTGGTTATCACAATGGATAATTGTTGTTTCTAGCTTCTCTTGAAACAATCCGGACAACAGTTTTCTCAGCCATATTGCTTCTCTGCTTGCAACACTCGCTGCTATATACTCTGCTTCTGCTGAACTCTGCGCAATTGAACTATGTTTCCTGCTGGACCAAGATATCATGGCAGAACCTAAGCTGAAACAATAACCCGAAGTACTCTTTCGGTCCATTGAGCTTCCAACCCAATCTGAATCAACATACCCATGAAGCAACACTCCACCACTAGAAGAGTATTTGAGTCCAAATGCAATGGACCCTCTCAAATACCTGAGCACATGTTTGGTAGCAACTCGATGTCTGTGTCTTGGTTCAAACATTAACTGACTCAAGGCATTCACTACAAATGCAAATATCTGGCCTTGTATGAATCAGATACATCAAAGATCCAATTAGCCGCCTGTACATGGTTGGATCCACCAAGTTTGATCCAGAATCCGACTCATTCAACTTTTTTTAGGTTGGATACCATGGGAGTAGACATGGATTTACAATCCAACACACCAAACCTACGCAGTACATCAACTGTGTACTTTCCCTCGAGACAAAAATATCCCATCTGATCTTTGCCACACTTCCAGACCAAAGAAATAATGCATGAGACTAAGGTCTTTCATTTCAACTTTAGAAGTGAGCTCCCTCTTACACTGGGCTATCAAATGTTCCTCTCCTGTAAGGAACAAATCATCAACATATAACACTAATATCAAGGGATGATTTTTCACAACCTTAAAATACAGGTTGGGATCTGCAACACTCTTGGAGAACCCCAAGTTCTGAAGATAACTATCAATTCTCGAATACCATGCCCTTGGTGCATGCTTAAGCCCATACAATGCTTTTCTCAATTTGCACACATGTGATTCTTTCATGTGAATCACAAATCCCTCTGGCTGTTCTATATATACCTCTTCCTCAACTTGACCATTGAGGAATGCTGTTTTAACATCCATCTGGTGAAGTTTCCAACCCAGAATTGAAGCGAGGGATATGATGGTCCTGATGGAAGTGTACCTTGCAACAGGTGCAAATGTTTCATCATAGTCAATGCCTTCCTTTTGAGAAAAACCACGAGCCACAAATCTCGTTTTGTATTTCTCAATACTTCGATCAGCTGGATGCTTGATCTTGAACAACCATTTGGAGGTGACCACTGATTTTCCTTCTGGCCTGGGAACCACTTCCCACACATCATTCTTCATGATGGATTGATACTCTTCCATCATGGCATCTTTCCATACTTGCTGTTGAGCAACATCCTCAAATGTGGTGGGTTCTGCATTACTAATTTGAGACATCTGTGTCACATAGCCTGCAAACCTTTGAGGTCTTTTACTTTCCCTGAATGTACCTGATGGAGCACCATGTGATTTTGCTTCCTGCATAATCTCTCTACACCAGGAAGGTTTCCTCTTAGACTGAGGCGCATCCAAAGGTCTCTTTACCTGTTCTATAGGTTCCACAGGATCATCCAGATCTAGTGGCTCATCTAACTCCTCCCTCTGCATATCTGAACTGGATGACTCTAAAACGTGTACTTGAGAAGCTTCAGGCTCCTCCATCTCTGTATCAAGTTGCAATTCTTTGGAACGTTTAAAAGTAGCTTCTTCATGGAATGAGACATCCCTGCTTACCTCAATATGTCTTTCACTAGGTACATAGATCTTGTAGGCCTTGGATGTTTCACTGTACCACACAAAGATTCCTTTCTTACCTGATGGTTCCATTTTGGTTCTCTTATCTTTTGACACATGAATGTAGACATGACACCCAAAGATCCTTAAGTGCCCCACATATGGTTTCTCACCTATAAATGCTTCCTCTGGAGTTTGGTTTCTATTCTGGATGTAAACAACAGTACTTGTAGCTTCTTCCCAGAGAGAAGTAGGAAGATCCTGATCACACATCATTGCTTTAGCTGCCTCATAAATAGTTCCGTTCTTTCTCTCAACTACCCCATTCTGTTGGGGTTATATGGAACTGTAAGCTGTCTCTTGATTCCTGCTTCCTTGTAGAAGTCTTCAAATTGGTGAGACTCGTACTCACCACCATTGTCTGATCTCAGGACTCTAATGTGTTTTCTAGTTTGATTTTCAATTAAAGCCTTAAACTCATGAAACTTTTTAAAAGTTTCATTCTTTGTTTTCATGAAGTATATCCATGACTTCCTACATAAGTCATCTATAAAAATCACATAGTACACATGCCCATTTAATGAAGGTGTTGACATAGGCCCACATACATCTGAATGAATCAATTCTAAGATCACTTTTTCCCTTTTATTGTTGTCTGGAAAAGACTTCTTTATGTTATTGCCTAGCATGCAACCTTTACAAATACTATTATGATTAAACTGAAAAGTAGGCATACCACTTACCATCTTCTGAAGTCCGGGAAGCACTTTGAAGTGAAGATGCCCAAACTTCCTATGCCATAGTTCGCAAGAACTGACAATGCTGTGAACTAGTGCCTGAATGTGCCCTGGGACTTTGTAAAGTCCTCCTTTGATTCCAATAACAATGGTTGAATTGAGCTCTGTATCCTTGGGCCATAAAAGAGCCTTCTCCTCCATGAAGATCACCCTGTGACCTTTATCCTCCAGAATCCCAACTGAGATAAGCTTCTTCGTCAATGCTGGAACATATAAGATATATTCAATATGCAACATAAATCCAGAATCTAGCTGAAATGATGTTGAGCCAGTTCCTTTGATTGCATAACTCACAGCATCTCCCAGGTCAACTTGAGAAGAGAACTTTACATTCTTAAAGTTAGCTAGATTATCTTTGTTCCCTGTCATGTGCCTGGAGGCACCACTGTCCACTAACCAAGATTTTGCACTCTCTGTCACAGTGCCTGTGAGAGATGAAACAAGGTAATATTCTTTTCTTGTTTCCTGATCACTAGAAACCTCTCTAGGCTTCCTCCTGTAAGTTCCTTCCTCTTCAGCAACAACAACAACATGAAACTTACCCTTATGTCCTTTTCTCGATTTGGGACAGTTCCTGGCAAAGTGACCTTTCTTTTGACAGTTAAAGCATCTCACCCTTGAAATGTCAAACTCCTTACCTTTGTAACCACCACTCTCTTTCTCCTTTTGAATAGAGAATTTCTTTCGAGAAGGGAATCTTTTCCCTTTCTTTGTTCTGGCTGTCAATGCAATATTGTCTTCTTTTGAGGAGCCAATTCTGCATTTAATCCTACCTTCTTCCTGAAGACAATCATGCCAGAGCCTTTCAAAGTTAGACTGAGTCTCTCTTGCATTTACCCCGGACAGGAAGACCTCCCAAGCGGGTAGACCATCAACATCAGTCTGCACCAAGTCATCATCATCAATTGGTACACCAATCACTAGTTAGTAGTAAGTTAGTAACTAATCCTTGATCTGTGAAATCTTGGTGAAGAAGGATGCTACTGTATCATCCTTCTCCATCTTAAGAGTTCGCAGCCTGTTCTTGAGAACCCTCTTCTGACTAGACGCCTTCTTCTCATACAAGTTTGTTAGAGTGTCAAAACACTCCCTCGCAGTCTTTAAAGGCGCTATTACAAGCATAATATTGTCCTTCACTGAATAAAAAATGATTCGTTTTTCCTTTGCCTGATTCTTCTTAAAGTTTGCCCTTCCTGCATTTGAATTAGGTTCCTCTACTACATTGGTTACGAAATTGTCCAAATCATTCTCTTCAAAAATATTTAAAACCCTTACCTTCCAAATATTGAAGTTGGAAGCTCCTTCAAGCCTGTCTTTAGCCTTCATTGAGATTGATGTCATCTCTACAATAACTTTTCAACAAATCTGTACTGTGCTCTTTAAATAATCCTCTCCAAGAACCCTGCGCGAGCTCAAGCTTGCTGCAAAACTGAGTGACTACATGCCCATGGCTCTGATACCATGTTGAAATTTAAATATAGTTCAGATCTGTAATATTTCTTAAAAAATACTTCTTGCTGATTTATAATTTCTTCACAGTGAATACGCAGAGATACATGAATATAAATAGAATAGAAGCATGCACGATAACACAAGGATTTTACCCTGGAAAACCCTCTCAAGCTTGAGGGAAAAAACCAACAAATGATCTTTCTTATTAGCAAATGAATGAGCTAGGAGCAGATACAAATTTACCACAGCCACACAGGCTTACAACCATGAGAGTTTGATGTCCAGATCTAGGCTAACTCAAATTCTGGTAGAAGTTAGCATCTTGAAACCTGAAAGCAAACTGTCCTTGTTGCAAAGATCCCACGAGCAACAGAGCTTCCTTTTTCATTGTGTCTTTAACGAGTATTCAATGTCACTTTGTCAAGTGCTAAGGAGTCTTATTAAGAATAATTATTTCTCCATAACTCGCTATGGAACTCGTCTTCATCACTTGACTTAACTAAGATAACTCGTCTTAGTAACTCAACTTTACATGCAAACTTGACAACTCGTCTTTGTAACTTAACTTACCAACTTGAATTTACATGCAAACCTTGTTAACTTGTCAATTCGACTTTGTTAACTCAACTTACCAACTCAACTTTATATGCAAACTACTTAACAACTCGACTTTCCTTTGTAACTGAGTTTGCATGACTTGACTTTGACAACTCGAACTTGACAACTCAACTCTTTGACAACTTGAACTTGACAACTCAACTCTTTGACAACTCGTCTTTACATGACTTGATTTTTGCAACTTGACTTGCAGCTCATCTTTGCAACTCGACTTTTCTACAGGCTCGACTCTTCTTCTTTCTTCCAGCAATCACAAGTCTTTCATGGCAACCATGGTCTCACGTGCCATCATATTAGCTTATCACATATACATCATTTGCATCTCACGTATAAGAAAGATCATTTGTCTCAAGATGTGACCATCTAGTTCTCTACTCATGGTCAATTGCTTGGCCTAGGAAAACCTCACACACCACTTTTTCCTACACAAGGCAATGCCTCAACACATGAGGTCACTCAGTCTTGTCACAAATAAGACTGATCAACAGTATACTCTTGTCTTGGCTTTTGTTTATACAAAGCTCACAATACTTTTTGCCTTGTCTCAAATAAGGCTCTTCTCGTCTCAAGTCAAGCCTACACAAGGCAGTCTTGGAGAATGACTCACTCTGCTGCAAACTTTAACACCCAGGAGGCATCCTCTTTTGATAAGTTCTTGCACTTAAGGAGATATTCTTTAATTACTTTGGAGCATAATTTCTTCTCTCGGGGGGTAATCATAGCTTCTGGTTCTAATATGACTTTTCCTTCATCATCCAGTGTAGGAAGTGTTGTCTTAGTTGTTTGGTGTTTTCCCAACACTTTTTTGAGACATGAGGGGGGTGCCTCAATACCTTTTATGAAAGGTTATGTCCTTCTATTAATTATATATTTTATTATCTTTCTTGTTTATTTTTATTATTTTCTTATTAACCTAACTATATACTTATTATTATTATTATTTTTATATAATAGTTATTTTTCCATTTTAGTGTAAAACTTGAAAATGCATACATTCCACAACTAACAAGAGTCCTTTTGCACCCCTTGCTTGCCCCCAAGGAAAGCTTATGAGAATGTGCTGCAACAAGGAACAATTCTTGCTGGTAAATGGGTAGTGCATACTGTTAACCCCCATACCTAGGGGTAACTAGAGGAGATCATGTCTCGTGGCCCGCAATGGAGACAATGATCCCGACCATGATGATGATCAACATGCCCACAGATGGAAGCCCAGGAGCCCCCCCCATTCACCTTTACAACTACATGTCAACCAAAGCTCATCACATCCAAGCAACCCAGTGTATGGGAGATGGTAAGCCAACATCACCATGAGGTATGTTAGTTCTTCTTTCATGCAAAGTGTTGTGCTTAATTTGTTGGACATGTGGATAAGGATCTTTGGTTGAAGTTGGATAATGGATCACTGGCTTGGGAAATTGTGTTAGTTGCCTTGTTTCACCTTGGTGGTCAGCTTCTGTGCCCTAGTC
>ML845946.1:9925-29245 GCA_009831015.1 Picea engelmannii | reverse complement strand
GACTGCTTATATACCCACGCAGGGGTGCCCTTTAACAACAGTTATGTCCTTTGAGACATGACCTTTCATTATTAATAATTATTATTTATTAACTATTATTATGTTTATGAATATCTATTTATGTATATATTATGTTCATAACAGGTTTCCTCAGGAAATATCTGTCTCTGTGTTTCTCATATATGTGACTGATGTTGAATGTGCCATTGTTTATTTCCCTGCATTATTGTGATCATCATTTAGTGTTTCAGCAAAGAGGTTAAAAGAAGCATAATTGTTTAAGCACGGTAACAACTGATTCACCCCCCCCTCTCAGTTGTCCAACACTCAAGGGCTCTCTCTCAGGTCTGTGTCCTGGAGGATGTCTCACGCAGCTGTAATCATCAACACTCCCTCTCAGCTAGGGAGGCAATCTCCATCAGGCCAAGTCTCACACAGAAGTATTCGAACTTCGTCCTGGCTGTAATTGATGCAGGAGCATCTCTCCACGTCAGCCAGCCAGCCAGCCAACCGTGTTAAGCGTGTGCATTCAAGACGAAGAGAGGCGCAACCCTCATCTTTTAAATTGTAATTTAATGTTTAAGCTGGTGAGCTGTGAAGCTGTGCCTTTGTGCAGGCTGTAGATAAGATAGGCATTTAATGTTTTGTATGGCTGAGATCTAGATCCAGATGCTGGACTAGACAGCCCATTCAATGTAATTGAATAGGGTAGGTAGATTGGGGGGAAGAGCTCTAAGAGCCCCCTCAGGTAAAAGAATTTTTAGTATCTCATTTGGAGTAGTGGTAGTAAGTGTGAGATAGAAGAGGAGTCGAGAGTCGAGAGATAGAAGAGTAGAGAATCTGCGAGTAGAGAGCAGAAGAGAAGGAGTCGAGACCTTGTTACAGGTCGTGCTCAGGAACACCTTGTAAATACAGGCATTTGCCATTTTAATACAAACATAGCAGTTTTTCCTGCATGTATTCTGTGTTGAACGGATGTCTGTGAGTGTTCCTTATATGCTGTGAATGTATGCTAGGCATTTGCAGGTTGTTTTGATTTCAGGGGAAGGTCTTTGAGGCTTCATACCAGGAGGGTGTGATAGGACACTGCGGGTTCTGATAGTCGTGCACAGAGGTTGCACTTCTGAATACTGCAGGTTCAGACAAAGACGTGTTGCAGCACAAGAACTGGAATCAACAACTCAAGAGAAGACCTCAAGGTTGTTGAATACCTTAGAGGCAAGGCTGTGTATGAGAGACACAGTTGCAGACAGAATTTTGCTGTGGATTCTGTAGAGCTCTGCTAGGTGGGCATTCAGCATATGCACAGTGGTGCATTGAGAAAGAACTCTGCTGTGAGTTCTTAAGGAGGACCAGGATCACTGAGGATTCTGTGAAGGTCTGCCAGGTGGGCATTGAGCAGGTGCAAGGAGTGCACAACAGAAGACTTCTTTTGAGAAGTTCAGGGAGGACCAGGATCACTGAGGATTCTGTGAATCTCTGCCAAGTGGGCATTGAGCAGGTGCATAGGTGCACAGAAGAGTACAGAACTGCTGAAAGTTCTGGGAGAAGACACTCTGCCAGGTGGGCATTGAGTAAGTGTGCAGACAGGCACAGAGAGAAGAGAACTCTTTGAGTTTTGTATTGTGAAGAAAGAATCCACTAAAGGATCTTCGCGGGGTTACTGGATACCCAGAAGCACTCAGCAAGAGGTTGCTTGAGGCAGAGGATGGCCGGGAGGGCATCCAAGTATTCTCCATCTGTGGGAGAAGAAAGAAGGATAAAATTCCTCAGAGGACTGAGTGTTTGAGAAGCTCAGGAGAGACAACACTGTGTGTGCGAGAAGACTCTGCAGGGGCGCAGAAGTCAAAGAATCCCTTGGGGATTCCTAGAGCAAAGCTCAGGAGGAACAGCGTCGTGGAGAACGCAAACGAGGCTTAAAGGTCGAGAGCTCACAGGGAGGAATTAGACAAAGGTCGAGGCCTTTGGAAACTTGGAAATCCTTCCAAGCAAGAGAAGGAAAGCGCTAAGAGCTCGAGAGGAGCAGCATCGACCATTGGATCAACCGATAGAATCTGGACCGTTGGTTTCTATGTCCAGGAAGGAGCAGAAGAAGCGCATAGAAGAGGAGATCATCAGTCATCGGATCTCACTCAGATACCCGTTAGCCGTCGGATCGGGTAAAGATGCTCGGAGTTTAGCCTCTGGAGTAAGCGCATAGGAAGAACGGATCTAGACAGTTGGATCTTGATCCAGAGACCCGACAACGATCGGATCTGCAGAGAGTTGCGAGGGAGTTAACCTCGTGAACAGGAGGAGAAAAGTCCCGAGGAAAGTCCTGACACATATTGGGCCAGGAGTCTAGCCCAGGAGTCTAGTCATATGGGCCAAGAGTCTAGCCAGGAGGGCTAACGCGTAAAAAGCGTGTATCGGTAAATCTACTCATCAGGGATCGGGGATTCAAGAGGTAAAGAACTCTCAACGTCGGGGATCACGAAACACTGAAACCCGATATTAAATTCCCTGTGGGGAGTTTGTTCATGGTCGTCCAGAAGGCCGTGACAGGGTAAGAAGGACCTGTGGATCGGGTTGTTACTAGAGGTTCTAGTGGGGATCCAAAGAGCCGCTTTGGCTTAGAAGGTATATTTGAACGATCCTGTGAGCGGACGTAGAGTGCGTAAAATTGCGTCTGCATCAAGTGGTATCAGAGCCTATTTCTTGTCTGTATATTTCAGGCAAGAGAGGGAAGAGGTAAAGAGCACTCTGATACACACGTCAAGTGGTATCAGAGCGGGAACTTCACTTGTATATTTTAGGTGAAGCGAGAAGACAAAGGAGAAAGATAGAGTGCGGGAAACTCTGTAAGGATTGTTCGCAGGTAGGCAACAGTCCATAGACAGTCGACAGGACTGTAGGACGAAGCTGGAAACACTCGGGATACAGAGTGACAGCAGCAGGTTTGCTAGGAGAGCAGACAGGGACAGCAACATGGCTACTGAAGGCCGTAAGTATGCTGAAAGGAAGAACTCAGAGCTATGGAGCCAAGAAGATATAGATAAAGAGCTTGCTAATATAAAGAAAGAAATGGAAAATCTTGAACTGCGAATGCGACAGAATAACAAGCCAAGGTGGGTATATGAGTGGCCCATGAAGAAGCTGAGGGTAAAATGGCCAGTCATGGAGCTGATGGTCAGAAGATAGCGTAAGTTGTTAAGAGGATGGTTGAGGTATGTTGAAAACCTCAATGGACCTGAGGAAATGGTTCAGGTATGTGAACCAGAGACTGGGAGAAATTTCAGTGAATTGGGATCAGCTAAGGATCTCAGAGACTGTCAGGAGGACAGCCAAGGAATTTCACATTGCCAGTTGGGCAATGATATGAGGTCGCTGCGGGATCTCGAAGACTGCCAGGAGGGCAGTGGAAGCATCTCAGATTGCCAGGTGGGAAAAGATGAGTATTCGAGACTATCTGAAGGTTTAATGGACTCGGAGGTGAGTTCAATTCAGCAAGGAGTGTTGATGAAGATGGGATCAGTTGATCTCATAATCTGCCAGGAGGACAGTGAACAGATCCCATATTGCCAGGTGGGCAGGGATGAGCAGGTGAATTGGAATCAGCCAGAAGAGCTGATAGAGCAGATGAACTCAAAGGTGAGTTTGGATCAGCATGTGCAGCTAACAGAAGAGGAGGATCTGAGAGATCTTCTGATGATTGGAGGACTTCAAGTATTCCTACCATTTGCCCAAGAGGAGGCGGAAGTCTGTATTGCAGATGCAACAACAGCAGAAGAACAGTCAGTTGTGACTGTCAGGGAAGAAGAAGAATTGGAGCAGACTTTGGAAGCTGCCCAAGCCGACGAAGAAGAAAATGAGCATTCTGAGGAGTGTCTCAATGCATTCAGCCAGGAAGATGAGGAAGTTGTAGCACTGAAGCTGACAGCAGAGGAAGCAGAAGAGGATGATGAGCATTCTGAGGAATGGCTCAGTATTTTCAGCCAGGAGACTGAAAAGACTGCAACATGGGAGTTTGCAGCAGAAGAAGATGAAGAGAATGACGAGCATTCTGAGGAATGGCTCAACATTTTCAGCCAGGAAGCTGAAGAGACTGCAACATGGGAGTTTGCAGTAGAAGAAGAAGAAGAGGCAGATAGCATTTGTTTTGCTGATCTGTGGGAACAGATTGAAGCCCTGGAAGAGAGGGTAAAGGTGCAGAGCATGCACATCCAACAGGTGAAGTTGGAAACTAATGAAGGAGGCATGGGAGATCATGATGATCTGCTCATGTGCCAAAAAAATTTGCAGTTGAGGAGACTGCATGAGCAGAGCCAGCCATGGGAGCAGCTGGACGAAGTGATCGAAGAGATCATGGAGCTGATGATCCGATCAGCAGACACTGTCAGCAAGGAGAGGCTGAACAGGAAGAAGGAAGCAGCAGCAACAACGCAGAAGCAGCAGCAAAATGGAGCGGATGAACAGCTCCAGAGGATGATTTGGGATCCAGGAGAATTTCAACATCAGAGATGGGAAGCTCATGAGCAGGAGCTCATGAATTTTGCAACTGAGGAGTATGATGCAGGAGCATCTCTCCACGTCAGCCAGCCAGCCAGCCGTGTTAAGCATGTGCATTCAAGACGAAGAGAGGCGCAGCCCTCATCTTTTAAATTGTAACTGAATGTAATTTAATGTTTAAGCTGGTGAGCTGTGAAGCTGTGCCTTTGTGCAGGCTGTAGATAAGATAGGCATTTAATGTTTTGTATGGCTGAGATATAGATCCAGATGCTGGACTAGACAGCCCATTCAATGTAATTGAATAGGGTAGGTAGATTGGGGGGAAGAGCTCTAAGAGCCCCCTCGGGTAAAAGAGATTTTTAGTATCTCATTTGGAGTAGTGGTAGTAAGTGTGAAATAGAAGAGGAGTCGAGAGCCGAGAGATAGAAGAGTAGAGAATCTGCGAGTAGAGAGCTAAAGAGAAGGAGCCGAGACCTTGTTACAGGCCGTGCTCAGGAACACCTTGTAAATACAGGCATTTTCCATTTTAATACAAACAGAGCAGTTTTTCCTGCATGTATTCTGTGTTGAACGGATGTCTGTGGGTGTTCTTTATATGCTGTGAATGTATGCTAGGCATTTGTAGGTTGTTTTGATTTCAGTGGAAGGTCTTTGAGGCTTCATACCAGGAAGGTGTGATAGGACACTGCGGGTTCTGATAGTCGTGCACAGAGGTTGCACTTCTGAATACTGCGGGTTCAGACAAAGACGTGCTGCGGCATAAGAATTGGAATCAACAACTCAGGAGAAGACCTCAAGGTTGTTGAATACCTTGGAGGCAAGGCTGTGTATGAGAGACACAGTTGCAGACAGAATTGTGTTGTGGATTCTGTAGAGCTCTGCCAGGTGGGCATTGAGCATATGCACAGTGGTGCATTGAGAAAGAACTCTGCTGTGAGTTCTTAAGGAGGACCAGGATCACTGAGGATTCTGTGAAGCTCTCCCAAGTGGGCATTGAGCAGGTGCAAGGAGTGCACAACGAAAGACTTCTGTTGAGAAGTTCAGGGAGGACCAGGATCACTGAGGATTCTGTGAAGCTCTGCCAAGTGGGCATTGAGCAGATGCATAGGTGCACAGAAGAGTACAGAACTGCTGAAAGTTCTGGGAGAAGACACTTTGACAGGTGGGCATTGAGTAAGTGTGCAGACATGCATAGAGAGAAGAGAACTCTTTGAGTTCTGTATTGTGAAGAAAGAATCCACTAAAGGATCTTCGCGGGGTTACTGGATACCCAGAAGCACTCAGCAAGAGGTTGCTTGAGGCAGAGGATAGCCGGGAGGGCATCCAAGTATTCTCCATCTGTGGGAGAAGAAAGAAGGATAAAATTCCTTAGAGGACTGAGTGTTTGAGAAGCTCAGGAGAGACAGCACTGTGTGTGCGAGAAGACTCTGCAGGGGCGCAGAAGTCAAAGAATCCCTTGGGGATTCCCAGAGCAAAGCTCAGGAGGAACAACGTCGTGGAGAACGCAAGCGAGGCTTAAAGGTCGAGAGCTCGCAGGGAGGAATTAGACAAAGGTCGAGGCCTTTGGAAACCTGGAAATCCTTCCAAGCAAGAGAAGGAAAGCGCCAAGAGCTCGGGAGGAGCAGCATCGGCCGTTGGATCAGCCCATAGAAACTGGACCGTTGGTTTCTACGTCCAGGAAGGAGCAGGAGAAGCGCATAGAAGAGGAGATTGTCAATCGTCGGATCTCACTCAGATACCCATCAGTCGTCGGATCGGGTAAAGATGCTCGGAGTTTAGCCTCTGGAGTAAGCGCATAGGAAGAATGGATCTCGACCGTTGGATCTTGATCCAGAGACCCGACAGTCGTCGGATCTGCAGAGAGTTGCGAGGGAGTTAACCTCGTGAACAGGAAGAGAAAAGTCCTGAGGAAAGTCCCGACACATATTGGGATATCGAGGCGTCGGGAGTCGGGATATCGGCATTCCCGTGGACAGCAGATCGGGTAAGTCCACCCTGGAAACCTCGACACGAATCTGGACCGTCCGTCTGAGAGAGGACGCGTGTCACGCGATCATCCATTTCAGAGATCCGAGCACTAGACATCGGGATATCGGCGCTAGGGAAATCGGAGTTCTCGAGGTCGAAAGAGTCGGGACATCAGAAGTCTCGAAATCGCGAGAGGCGATCAGGACCGTCCATCAGAGGAGGACGCGCGGCAGCAATCGGAGCCATCGGGGAAAGTCTCGAAAGGAGGTCGTCTATCGGCATATTGGGGATCGGGATATCGGGAATCCCGTGGACAAGAAGTCCAGACATTTCGGAACCGCGAGGTCCGAAACCCCGACAAAGTTAAAAGCTCCATTGGGGGCCAGCTGTCATCAGATCAGAGAATCGGGATTCGAAAGATCGGCAGTCCCATGGGCAAATGCTTTTCGACATTTGAAACCCCGAAGTCCCGAGGGAGGTCAGTGACCGTTGATCCAATAACCGATCACGACCGTTGATCGTGCTGAAGGCGGAAAGGAGTTGCCAGATGATGTCTTATCGGGAATCGTAGGATCACGAGTCCTGAGGACTTGTACATTTCGGCATTGAAAGGTCCGAAATCCTGATAAAGAGGTTTGACTGCGGCCATATGAAGGGAGGTCACGTGGACCACGAGTTTAGCCTGGAGGGCTCACAGAATTTAGAGCGTATCAGGTTTTTGAAGTTCAAAATCCCGAAAGAAGATAAGGCTGCAATCTTATGAATTCTGGTCATATGGTCCAGGAGTTTAGCCAGGAGTGCTGACGCGTAAAAAGCGCGTATCGGTAAATCTACTCATCGGGGATCGGGGATTCAAGAGGTAAGGAACTCTCAACGTCGGGGATCATGAAACCACGAAACCCGATATTAAATTCCCTGTGAGGAGTTTGTTCATGGTCGTCCAGAATGCCGTGACAGGGTAAGAAGGACCTGTGGATCGGGTTGTTACCAGAGGTTCCAGTGGGGATCCAAAGAGCCGCTTCGGCTCAGAAGGTATATTTGAACGATCCTGTGAGCGGACGTAGAGTGTGGAAAATTGCGTCTACATCAGTAATCATCAACACTCCCTCTTAGCTAGGGAGGTAATCTCCACCAAGCTAGTTTCTCACAAAAGTACTCAAAATTCATATTGGCAAGCGATTTGGTGAAGTTATTTGAAATCTTCTCATGTGTAGTAAGATATTGCATGTGTACTGCATCCCTCTTCAACCATGTCTTTGATATAATGATATTTTATCTCAATGTGTTTTGATCTATCATAAAACACAGGATTTTCAGAGAGCTTCACACAGCTTTGGTTATCACAAGTAATAATAGGATCCATCTCATGATCAAATAAATCTGTCAGAAGCCACACTGCTTCACAGACTGTCACACTCAATGCTATATATTATGCTTCTACGGTACTCAAGACCATAGAGCTTTGTTTCCTGCTGCACCAGGAAACCATTGGTAAACTCCAAGGTAAAACAAAAACCGAATGTGCTCTTTCAGTCCACTGTACTCTCTGCTCAATCTGTATCAGCATATCCCTGCAAACTCAAGTTCACATTAGAGGCATATTTCAGGCCATATCCAATTGTGCCTCGTATATATCTCAATACATGCTTTACTGCTATCCAGTGAGTTTATCTCGGCTTACTCTTGGATTGACTAGGCACATTCGCTGCATAGCATATATCAGGTCTGGTGTTAACCAAATACATCAATCATCCAATCAGTTGTCGGTACACATGTGGATCAATCACGTCTGAATCATCATCATTTATTCTTTCATCAAAACCATCACCATCGGTGTAGACATGGATTTGTATTCTGTCATACTGAACTTCTTTAATATGCACTGTATATTTTCCTTGACTCGGGAAAATCTCATCAGTCCTCTGTTATACTTCTTGTCCCAAGAAGTAGTGCATCATACCTAGATCCTTCATCTCAAAATTAGAAGTTGAGGCTTGCTTGTATCCAACAACACGACTTCTGGATCAATATGTCTCAGCATAGTTCACTCCCTCTGCTTGTGAGAATCCTCTGACTACAAGTCTCGTTTTATATTTCTCGACACTTCCATCAGCTGCATGTCTTTCTGCCTCTTGCAAAGTTTTTCAAGCCCAGACAGGCCTTTTATGGCTTACTGCAAAGTCTCTGGGAATATCAACTGGAACAACTGGATTAACTTGGATCAATAATTGTCTCCCTCTGAACTGTTGAAGGGTAGAAGGTATTTGTCTTTTCCTTCTTCTCAAATAGTTTTGACTCCCTCTGAAGTCTTGAAGGAGAAGCATCTTCCTTTGTTGTTAACCTGCATGGAACAAGGAAACAAACGAAAGGAAACAAGACAAGAATATATCCTAGAGGAGATTCATGAGTACATCTCTAGAATCAAAACAATTTAAGGATTGTTGTCATAGCTACAACACCTACTTGTAATGTAGAATGATAATTAAAAAAATCAAACCTGGAGTCTTCACTTCCAGTGTGTTGTTCTTCTTTATATACTAAGATCCCTCTGGATCCCTGATTGCACCAAGGGTTCCTTCCTCCTGCAGGTACCGTTATGACAATGATGCAAATAATATATATAAGTGCATACCTAAGAATGTACACCAATGGAGGTTCTTCTTGTTTGTCAATGTCATGATGAGCAATGACATTCCTTGACTTCTCTTGAGGTGGCTAACGTTGCTTTATTTGAACATTACTGGCTCTCACATCAATTGTCTTCAAGATTTCATTATTTGGACAATACTTTATGTTTGATAATTTGTCAAATGGATGACACATCCATTTCTTCATCATTTTCTGTCATTTATGCCCTTTTGGATGGCTCAATATCCTCTGAGCATCTTACTATCAACTGAACCAAATTCTCTAGATTGGTGGATGTTTTTTTTTCACCTCTCCACATTACAAGACCACAATTTTATGCAATCTTCTTACTCCTGCTCTTCACTCCCACTTGAAGGGCCACTGCATTGTTCAGTAGTGCATAAGATGAATAATCAAAATTTTGGTTATCAGACTTCTTCCCAAAAGCTCCTCTACCTACTTGAGATTTTATGATGTGGGGATTGTTATCCACCAAGTTGCACTAGCTGAATTGAAGATGAGATGCCAAAGACTGAGCAGACAAATGCTCAGAAGTCAGAGTTCACAAGTTCAGCCAGTCTTTCAAAAGACCACTTTTTTCCGCATTTCCATCCCTCCAAGAGCATTGTAATAAATGACTTGTGCATGAAATATTGTAAAAGGCTATTGGCCACCTAAGATCTAGGTACGAACATGTACTCTAGAGTGTTTTTTTTCACTTGTTAATTATTTTTTGCCTGCCTTAGTGGGCGATTAATAATTTGTAAGTTTTTTCACTCAGAGACTGACTCCAAAGCTGGAGTATGTGCTGGTGGTTAGGCCTTGGCATGGTATAACCAATGTCTAGTGTCTAAATGTATATGAGTTCATGCTAGTTCATGTCTATTGAGTCATATGGAAGTTGCAGCTAGGTTTGATAAGGTTTTTTTTAATGTTTTAGTGAAATAATAAATTTCCCGCAAAACGGAAATTTTTTAATTGTAAGTCAATAATTGTAAAAATATGGCATCAATCATTGTCAGCTGCCATATTTATGCTTGTTTTCTGGGCCAGAGTACCATGTAAACCCCTAGTTTCCTTCTGTCAAGGTAAAAAAGTGATTTTTATCACTAAAAAATGAAATTATCTCGAAAAATACGGAAAAGGGGTCATTTAATTAATTCCTTATTTTTTAGGGAAATTGGGGAACATGTTGGAAACATGTTTTTTCCTTATCCCTAGTCAACCAGAATCCTGGGCGAGTTTACTAGAGAGGTAGGCAACTTCAACTGGACTGACATGGCGTGGAGGAGATCCCAATGAAGGGACTCGACCCCACTTGCTTGAGTGGGGCATTTAGAAGGGATGGCACACATCCCAAGGTAGCCAATGCACCCTCACACCCGAGTTCAACTCACTTTACTCCCACTCACACCTCACTCCACCTCACTTCACCTCACATACCCCTACTTCACTACACTCCATCTCCTCTCCACTCCACACATCTCCCACCTCACTCATGCGCCACTCCCTTAACCCATGCGCCACTCCTCCTCTCCAATGTGCATCTCCTTTGGAGTTGTAACCCAAATAACTATATATACAAGGCAACCCTCCTCCCTTTTGTCAGTTGGAGCTTGGGCAACCTTAGTATACATGTTTGTAATCTCTCTTTATTAATTGAAACAAAAGGCTTTGGAGGTCAAGATTAGTGTTTGGACTCAAATGTGTGGATGAAATATTTGCTTCTGAAGTAATATTATTCTTAGTTTTCTTTCTTGTATTTGCATGAAGGCTATGGTAAGGATATTGCTATCCAATTAGAGTATATGGTTTGCTTGTTTGTTATGCTATATACTTGTTTAATGCATTTGATGCTTAGATTCTTATGTTAAGTTTTTGTTTAAACTAACGTGGAACAAAATCTCTCTTGTAGGAAACACCTTTTGTGCAGGTACTTGTTCAGAAGCTTGGAGTTTGAAAGGCCAACCTTTGGGAGAATCAAAGCAGCTTGCTTGCTCCTTTTCTTCTCTTGAAGCACTTCCAGAAACTTCCTCCCTCTTCTTCACACCAAAGAAAGACTCCATTGCCCAAGGGTTCTTGAGGCTCAAGCAAAGGCTCCACAAAATTGCTAAAAATTTCTTCTCCCTTCTTCTTTCTTTACATGCATGTTAGTTAGATCAGTTTTAAAGGATAAATCTTAGTATCTAAGGCTGCATGCATGAAGTATTTAGATCTAGTTTCAATTTTTTCCAACTAAAGATTAGATATAAGCAAGTTTCTAAGCAATTTTCTATAGTTTTCACTTAAATCTTAAAGATAGAAGTTGCTTCATTTATTTACTGTCTAAATCAAGTTTATTTACTGTCTAAATCAAGCTAATTGGTTGATTCATGCTTGCTTTTTGGGGGGGACAGAAAACAACTAAGACAGCTTAGTTTAGGCTAGTTTAAAGTGTCAAAAGTCTCAAAATTTTCACTTTTTGCCTCAAAAAAATTTCAGAAATTTTTTTGGAAACTTTTCTCAAGTTTTATTTAATCTTTTAAACTCTTTCTCATCATATTTTAATAAGATTTCCTTGCTGTTTTCACGCATAAGTAACAGGTACAAGGGGAGGCTCCGCCCAATTTTCGAAGTTTTAACCTCTCTCAGAACCACCTATTGTTGTCGAGAGTTCTTAGTTCTTTTTTTTTTACTTAAAAGAAGCATTGTAAGCCTTGATATATCATTATAAAAATCAAATGCATCCAAAAAAAAAGTAGTTTAGAGTTGTAATAAAGTTTGCAAGCCACAAAGCTCGTCCCTCGTCATTTCCCCTGCCCCTGGGGGGAAACCAGTGTTGTTTTCTTTTTCTTGCTTTGGGGTTGCTTCCTGTGTCTTTTCTTTCTTTGTTAGTGTTAGCTTTCAGAAAAATATAAAAGCAACTCACAATCACTAAATTGAAGTCCTGAAATCAACTACAAAGTTTTAGGTTTTCTTTCATAGAACACTAATTGCTAGTTTCCATTTTTGCAAAATATTGGAATAAACCCGAATTGCTCAATCCATGTATGCAATCCTACTGCTATGCTCAAGTGGCTTTGGGGACCCTGAAACGGATTTGAGCAATGCATGCTAGTATAATTAGGGACATCTCTCGGTTGTGTTATTCATCTAAGACCTCTATCCTGGGTGGAGTGTGTTAAGTCAGGGAGAAACTCTCCTCGTTGGACCTACGACACACCCAGTCAGTGAGTCTCTAAGATTGTTGAATAACAAACAAAGAGGCCACATTCACTTTTGCACACAAAGAGTGGGGACCCCAACTTCAATCCCCACTTCACAGTTTCAAAGACTTTTTAATATTCCAAATCCCCTAAATAAAATCTCCAAGATAAAATTAACGCGGAACATTCATCACATCATATTTACTTTTATCTGGCTCTCGTCTATTTTTTGTTTATTTCTTGTCATCTTATCTATTGATTTAAAGTTATGTGGTGAATGATTAATGTTTATGGGTTTTTCACAGGCTGTATCCTTTGAGTAACTTATGCAGCTTTATTTAATCTTGTGTTTCAAATAAACTCCTAGAATAGTTTGTTTTTCAGTTTTAATAGAGTAAAATCCTTAGATTATTTTTCATAGGGACTACCCCCCTTGGCTTCGCTAGGAGTTGGCCTAGACGGAGGAGTTGCGGATCAGGTGACAGCACCTTGACTCAAAACTTGCCCCCAAGGACACACCAAGTGGATTGAAGATTTCTTCCACGTTAGCCCAGGTGTGTATAAGGCGGCAACATGGATGGTTCAACTTGTGTAGAGACTTCACCTCTCTATGATTCACACATTTCTTATGGTGTAGTAGATCATGAAATGTAGTTGTAAATGATGTCAAGGATTCCATAGTCTCTTTTCCATACTTCTCAACTACAAAATTTACTTCCTCGTATATTCGTAGTATCAAAAGCGCTAAAGCTTTCAATTCAAGTAACTGCTCAGAATGTGGACTCTACATTTGACCTGGATGCCATAATTTAGGGGTATCTATCCTGCCAAGTTCAACCAAGATTTGCACCTTGAACATTGAGATATTCTGCATCCGTGGCTGTGACTTCATTATTCATCTCTATTGTTTTTATTTTGGTTTGGTAAATGGCCTTTTGTTGATGAAGTGGGTTCTAGGTCCAGCCTAAATGTCGTGACTGAATTCACCTAGGTCTTGCAGTTGGCCTCAAACATTGAGATACACTACATCCATGAGTTGTCATTGTTGTCAGTCCTTCCACCAGGCCTTGGATACAGTATGTTGGTCGTATTGACACAACAACATGTCTTCAAGGGGGTTTGGACCCGGTTTTGAGTGTTGAAGGTGACTATTTCGTCTTTACCATCACCAACTCTTATTGAAGGAGTTGTCTATTGTCTTATTCAAGTTGCACAGATCTTATGATAAGAGTTTAGGTTCTTGAAAATTCAACCTCTTATAGCTAATTTATTTCCAAAACACGTATTTAGAAGAGACTGATCCATAGCCCAAGGTCTTGATTTTTACGATCTTTGGACAGGCAAAACACAGGACTCAAAACGTAACTTCATGCTTATCTGGGTACAATTTGGATCCAATTATCTCTTGTTCTATTTAATGGTTGTCGACCACTGAGGTGCTTGAAGATGAGGTAGGTCACGGAACAATATTGAGACGCTCGTTGTAAGCGGGGATACGTATGTTGTACTTGAGCAAAAAAGGATGAAGAACCTCGCGATCTCTCCATCTTTGTAATCTCCGTCCGCCAAAATGATTTCGGTCTACGTCAAGGTGTTGAGCCTCGTTCCTTGTTGTTTGTCTCTCCTCTGCTCTGGGTTCCTCTACCTCAATTGCCAACTATTTCTCCAATAGTATGCGGCTGGACTCTCACAAGCCTCCTATCAGCTTGTTACGATCCTCATGAATCAACAAGTGGATTCCAGCCAACTTTTAATGCTCACGGTCTAGCTTCAGGTGCCACGGTTTTCTCTAGGATCAGATCTGCCCTCCAACGAGCCGCACAAAAAATCAATCACGGTTCTACTTATTAGTTTAGATCGGCCTCCCAATAGTAGCATGTGGTCTGAAATTAATCCTTCATTTGACTATTCAATGATCTTCTTCAAGTCTGCTTCGATACCATGTTAAGTTTTCAATGAGCTATGGCTCATGTATCCTATTTAAATTTTATGTTTAACTATTACTTGAACCATAACTACTGCAGCAAACCAAGATCACAAGAAGAATAACCATGCACAAGAACACAAGAAGTATCTTGGGAAACCCTTCTCAACCAGGGAAGAAAACCTAGCCAATCCTTTTCTATATTCCTCAAGAGAAAGGCCTCCCACATCATCACAAAACCTAGCACACAAGAGGGTGTTGTAATTCTCATAATTTCAAACCACAACTTCTGAAATCATGAGATGACACGATGCTAAGTGTGTTTCCTCAATGGGGATTCACCTTTATTTATATAAGACTTGTCACATCAAATGATGTGTCTATTGGCACAATAGGGTTGACATTAATAACTCAAAATGTAATTAATAATTACCATATTAATTATCTTTTATAATAATTATATGTTACATTAAGGTGAGGCCGACCTATACCCTTTACATAATCAGTAGGGTTACAGGTAAGTCTGACTCTTGAACAATATAGCAAGGGATCTCATACACTCACTAGTGCTCAGCCACTAAGGGCACATCCATAGGGATGTCCATATCACTATCTCACAGCGTCTCACGAGAGAACCACACTCACTAGTGCTCAACCACTAGGATCACGTTCACCTGTGCTCATCCACAGGCACATCCAAGTCAATAGATCTTCTTTCCCACTGCATTACACAGGAGAGTCATCTGGAGTTCATCATCTCAACTCTTTGCTCGGAGGAGGCTAATACATCGTTTTCATCTTTGTCTCATAACAAAGCACCGAACTCATGGGAATTCACATGTTCACCTTGTGCCCAGCCACAGGCACGTTCAACTCAGCAGATCTCCTTTCTCACTGCGTTACACAGGAGAATCATCTGGATTTCTTCTCAACTCTCTGTAAGGAGGAGGCCATCACTACGTTCCAGCGTTGTCTCAGATAGAAACCACACACCCATCTCAGGGGCTCTCTATCAGGTCTGTGTCCTGGAAGATGTCTCGTGCAGTTGTAATCATCAACGCTCCCTCTCGGCTAGGGAGGCATTCTCCATCAGGCCAAGTCTCGCACGGAAGTATTCGAAGTTCGTCCTAGCTGTAATCATCAACACTCCCTCTCAGCTAGGGAGGTAATCTCCACCAAGCTTGTTTCTCACAAAAGTACTCGAACTTTGTATTGGCAAGCGATTTGGTGAAGATATTTGCAATCTGCTCATGTGCAGGAAGATACTGCACGTGTACTGCTTCCCTCTGCAACCATGTCTCTGATATAATGATATTTTATCTCAATGTGTTTTGATCTATCATAAAACACAGGGTTCTCAGAGAGCTTCACGCAACTCTGGTTATCACAAGTAATAATAGGATCCATCTCATGATCAAATAAATATGTCAGAAGCCACACTGCTTCGCAACCTGTCACACTCAATGCTATATATTTTGCTTCTACAGTACTCAAGACCATAGAGCTTCATTTCCTGTTGCACCAAGAAACCATTGGTAAACTCCAAGGTAAAACAACAACCAGATGTGCTCTTTCGGTCCACTGTACTCTCTGCTCAATCTGTATCGGCATATCCCTGCAAACTCAAGTTCACACTGGAGGCATATCTCAGGCCATATCTAACTGTGCCTCGTATATATCTCAATACATGCTTTACTGCTATCCAGTGAGTCTATCTCGACTGACTTATGGATTGACTAGGCACATTCGCTGCATATAATATATCAGGTCTGGTGTTAACCAGATACATCAATCATCCAATCAGTGGTCGGTACACATGTGGATCAATCACGTCTGAATCATCATCATTTATTCTTTCGTCAAATCCATCACCATCGGTGTAGACATGGATTTGTATTCTGTCATACTGAACTTCTTTAATATCCACTGTATATTTTCCTTGACTCAGGAAAATCACATCAGTCCTCTGTTATACTTCTTGTCCCAAGAAGTAGTGCATCATAGCTAGATCCTTCATCTCGAAATCAGAGGTTGAGGCTTGCTTGTATCCAACAACACGGCTTCTGGTTCAATATGTCTCATCATAGTTCACTCCCTCTGCTTGTGAGAATCCTCTAACTACAAGTCTCATTTTATATTTCTCGACACTTCCATCAGTTGCATGTCATTCTGCCTCTTGTAGAGTTTTTCAAGCCCAAACAGGCCTTTTCTGGCCTACCACAAAGTCTCTGGGAATATCAACTGGAACAACTGGATTAACTTGGATCAATAATTGTATCCCTCTGAACTACTGAAGGGGAGAAGGTGTTTGTCTTTTCCTTCTTCGCTAATAGTTTTGACTCCCTCTGAGTCAAGTGAATCCCTCTGAAGTCTTGAAGGAAAAACATCTTCCTTTGTTGTTAACCTGCCTGGAACAAGGAAACAAACGAAAGGAAACAAGACAAGAATATCTCCTAGAGGAGATTCACGAGTATATCTCTAGAATCAAAACAATTTAAGGATTGTTGTCACAGCTACAACACCTACTTGTAATGTAGCATGATAATTAAAACAATCAAACCTGGAGTCTTCACTTCCAGTGTGTTGTTCTTCTGTATATACTAAGTGCATACCTGAGAGTGTACACCAATGGAGGTTCTTCTTGTTTGTCAATGTCATGATGAGCAATAACATTCCTTGACTTCTCTTGGGGTGGCTAATGTTGCTTTCTTTGCACATTACTGGCTCTCACATCAACTGTCTTCAAGCTTTCATTATTTGGACAGTACTTTATGTTTGATAATTTGTCAAATGGATGACACATCCATTTCTTCATCATTTTTTGTCATTTATGCCCTTTTGGATGGCTCAATATCCTCTGAGCATATTACTATCAACTGAACCAAATTCTCTAGATTGGTGGATGTTTTCTTTTCACCTCTCCGCATTAGAAGACCACAATTTTCTGCAATCTTCTTACTCCTGCTCTTCACTCCAACTTGAAGGGCTACTGCATTGTCCAGTAGTGCATAAGATGAAGAATCAAAATTTTGGTTATCAGACTTCTTCCTGAAAGCTCCTCTACCTACTTGAGCTTTTATGATGCTAGAATGATTCAACTTGTGTAGAGACTTCACTTCTCTAAGATTCACACATTTCTTATGGCGTAGTAGATCATGAATTGTAGTTGTGAATGATGTCAAGTATTCCATAGTCTCTTTTCCATACTTCTCAACTACAGAATTTACTTCCTCATATATTCGCAGTATCAAAAGCGCTATAGCTTTCAATTCAAGTAACCGCTCAGAATGTGGACTCTACATTTGACCTGGATGCCATAATTTAGGGGTATCTATCCTGCCAAGTTCAACCAAGACTTGCACCTCGAACATTGAGATATACTGCATCCGTGGCTGTGACTTCATTATTCATCTCTGTTGTTTTTATTTTGGTTTTGTAAATGGCCCTTTGTTGATGAAGTGGGTTCTAGATCCAACCTAGATGTCATGACTGAAATCACTGAGGTCTTGCAGCTGGCCTCAACCATTGAGATACACTACATCCGTGAGTTGTCATTGTTGTCGGGCCTTCCACCAGGCCTTGGATGCAGTATGTTGGTCGTATTGACGCAGGAGTGTGTCTTCAAGGGGGTTTGGACCCGGTTTTGAGTGTTGAAGGTGACTATTTCGTCTTTACCATCACCAACTCTGATTGGAGGAGTTTTCTATTGTTTTATTCAAGTTGCACAGATCTTATGATAAGAGTTTAGGTTCTTGAAAATTCAACCTCTTATAGCTAATTTATTTCCAAAACACGTATTTAGAAGAGACTAATCCATAGCCCAGGGTTTTGATTTTTACGATCTTTGGACAGGCAAAACTCAGGACTCAAAACATAACTTCATGCTTATCTGGGTACAGTTTGGATCCAGTTATCACTTGTTTCATTTAATGGTTATCGACCACTGAGGTGCTTGAAGATGAGGTAGGTCACAGAACAATATTGAGACGCTCGCTGTAAGCGGGGATAAGTATGTTGTATTTGAGCGAAAAAGGATGAAGAAGCTCGCGGGCTCTCCATCTTTGTAATCTTCGACCGCCAAAATGATTACGGTGTTAGTCAAGGTGTTGAGCCTCGTCCCTTGTTGTCTGTCTCTCCTCTGTTCTGGGTTCCTCTATCTCAATTGCCAGCTATTTCTCCAATAGTCTGCGGCTGGACTGCCACAAGCCTCCTGTCAGCTTGTTACGATCCTCATGAATCAGCAAGTGGATTCCGGCCCCCTTTTAATGCTCATGGTCTAGCTTCAGGTGCCATGATTTTCTCTAGGATGAGATCCTCCCTCCAACGAGCCACACAAAAAATCAGTCGTGGTTCTGCTTATTAGTTTAGATCGGCCTCCCAACAGTAGCATGTGGTCTGAAATTAATCCTTCATTTGACTGTGCAATGATCTTCTTCAAGTCTGCTCTGATACCATTTTAAGTTTTCAATGAGCTATGGCTCATGTATCCTCCTTAAATTTTCTGTTTAACTATTACTTGAACCATAACTACTGCAGCAAACCAATATCACAAGAAGAATAACCATGCACAAGAACACAAGAAGTATCTTGGGAAACCCTTCTCAACAAGGGAAGAAAACCCAGCCAATCCTTTGCTATATTCCTCAAGAGAAAGACCTCCCACATCATCAAAAAACCTAGCACACAAGAGGGTGCTGTAATTCTCATAATTTCAGAGCACAATTTCTGAAATCATGAGATGACACGATGCTAAGTGTGTTTCCTCAATGTGGATTCACCTTTATTTATATAAGACTTGTCACATCAAATGATGTGTCTATTGGCACAATAGGGCCAACATTAATAACTCAAAATATAATTAATAATTACCATATTAATTATCTTTTATATTAATTATCTTTTACATTAATTATATTTTACATTAAGGTGGGGCCTGTTATCCACCAAAGTTGCACTATGGTAAATTTCCGCTGAGCCGCCAAATATTTGAACATTATTGTTCAAAGTTCAGAAGTTCAGAAATTCAGCCGGTCTAAAAGACCACCTGGTTACTTTACATTTCCATAAAAAATTGTAATAAGAGGTGTTGGCATGATGAATTTGTAAAAGGTCTTAGCCACCTCAATT